>JAOVVB010000050.1:8731219-8741443 GCA_028570985.1 Heterobranchus longifilis
GGGCACTGGCTGGGAATCGAACCCGGGCCTTCCGCATGGCAGGCGAAACACCTACCACTGAGCCACCAGTGCCCTACATGGAGCTTATTTAAATAATGATCAAAATATTATTTAAAATTAAAGACAATAGAAGTTCAAGGATTAAGCCTCTGCAATAAAATTCTCTCAAACCAGTCTCTTAACCCCCAAATGCTCAGCCATGCTTGGACTGAATTATGCCTCAATTTGTCTTGGAATTTGATTTAGCAAGAATTTAAATAATGTGATTGTTTTGTTCCATCATATCAATAGTTCTAATGTCATGTAGAATTTGTGATAACATTACTTTGTGTACAGCTGTTCATAATAGGCCATTGTGTAATTTTAACTGAAGCTAGTATCAGATTATAGGTTCAAGAAAATCTTAACAGTCTTGAGACATATCAGATCAAATTTAGCTGAACAGTTACAGTTAAACACATTTAACTTTTCAAGAATACAATGCTGAGATGATGCAAATAATTCTCCCACAACCACATCCATATTAAAGTGGAAATGTTCTGTGTTCTCCTCTGCTTGCTAAGAACTTGTGTAATGCACACTGTGGGCTTATGTACAATGGAATGTGGTAGGCAGAAACAATATGATGAAATATTAGCAGAGGCAAACAGGCCATACTCTCAACAAAGTTCCTAAAATTAACAGTCACACCATTATAATGGTTCCTCCTGGACTACCCAGGGAAGTTAATCCAGTTGTATGCTTATAATAAAACTTTTGGATTCACTAAAACTATCCTGTACATTGTAAAGCTTTTTAGAACACGATATAAAGGCACATGCATTGCAGGTTTACATAGAAAAATCTGTGCATTTTACTTCCCTTTATCTTCTACTGTCCCCCAGGGGATTTTAATTTAGTTAAGGCTGTGGAAATAATTTTTTTTAATTGAAATTTTATTAAATGTAATATTGTATTATATTATTTTAAATGATATTATTTGTCAAGCCAATTAAACAGCTTAAGAATTTAAATTAAAATGTATAATATGCAGGCGGCACGGTGGTTAGCATTGTCGCCTTGCACCTCCAGGGTCTGGGTTCAATTCCCGGCCAGGCTCGATTCCCGTCTCTGTGTGCATAGAGCTTGCATGTTCTCCCCGTTCGTGGTTGTAATTGCCATGTTTTTGTTGAATGTAGAGTGTGTAATGTAAATAGATGGTTCCTAAATTTGTGGTTCCCACTGTGAAGCATAAAAAATATAAACATACTAATTAAGTATACAACTTTTGCATTATTCTGACCATTCATTTTTGTTTTAATTTACATAGTTTACATAAGATGAAAGTCTCATTTAAACGTTGATAGATTAATATTTTATTAAGTGCATCAGCAATCACTGAGATACATTCTAATGGTTGATATGAACATTAAAAAAAATCCCTTTTTCTTTCTGTCCCAGAATATACGAATATACAGATTCGATATGTAATGTGTGCACATTCATTACGTTTCATAAATAAGATGAGTATTAATAGCTACACGACTCAACTGCACAACTGCCTTCTCTGTTAAAAACAGGTTTACCGACATGGCACTGATTTTATTTAAGTGCACTACGAGCTCATCATGTGTCGCCACCCATCATCATCATCATTATTATTATTATTATTATTATTATTATTATTATGCATTTCTTTATACTCTTTTCTTTACGGGGTAAGCATGTGTTGCCAGATTGAGGGTTTTGACCCCGTATCCGTAACTCTGTGGATTAAAGTCAGTAAGTGTTCTTCGGCGAGAGACCTAAATTTGCTCCTGGTTATTAAGATTTATCTTTTGATAAGCTTTTTAAATTTAATTTATAACTCAATTAATGCTGTATAACTTTTCCAAGCAACATTTCAGCAAAACAACGTTTCTATTCTGTATAAAATATAAACGAACTGCATTCATGCAAGTTAAGGAGTATCTGAGATTTACACCCCTTGGAATTTTTTGTGTGGAAAATAGACTGGAAAATAGTTATTAAACTACTACTAGTTATTAAACCTGGCAACCCTGTAGTCCTAGGACGCCCTCTGGTGTGAACGGGGAGCTCCTCCACTCGCGGCAACAGTGCAAAGTTTCTGCTGTTTCCGAAATTACAGAAAAAGAGCTGTTTCTCGTCAGGATGAATGAGATGGCTACTCCTCAGAAGAGAGATGAAGGCTGGTATTTGTCACTTATGGCACCTAACACAAAGGGCTCAAACCATGCATGGGTCGATCCATCCAGACTTTACTGCAATTCCCAGGTAGGACATTTTCTAATGTCAAGTGCATTAAGTAAAAATTTTCTTGGAATATATCAAGTGCTTGACTGCAGGATTTCATTATTGTAGTTATTTCTCGGCGAAAATTCGCTTTTTTTTTTTTTCCATTTGTTCCCATTCAGGCTTTATCAGACTGTGTGACAGATCTTCTCAAACCATTCAAAAATGACAAGATTGACCTGGTGGCTGGAATAGACGCTATGGGCTTTGTCCTTGGTACACTGCATTTTGTCATTTTGCTGTGAGCAGTGAGCCTCTAAGACAGGGATGACTCCTCTTTTATTTTTAGCTCATTCCACATGTTGGTAGGGCTGTAAATAAAAACTTGGCCATGCACCAACCACAGACTTGCACGTGTACTTGTATAGTGTAGTTACCAGACTCATATAAATGAAAGAATGCGTGTTTCATATTAAACAACCTACATTGAACAACTTCGGCAAATATATTACACTTTTTATTTAAAGCTATATTTTGCGTTTATTCTATCTTCATGCTGTTTGCATAGAGATTTTTCTGCTTCAGGTGCAAAATTTACTAGGGTTTAATAGGGTTATTATAGACTCACAGATTTACTGTGTAACTGTTGTATACATTTTGCACCTTTGTGCAATTAGGTAACTCAAAAACAATAGGACTTAAATTCTGTATTTTCAGGTTCAGCTGTGGCCATGACTCTGGGAAAAGGATTTTTGGCTATACGAAAAGCAGGACATCTGTGTGTAGAAACTCTGACTCAGGAATATTCTGACTACTCTGGCAGAGACAAGTTAATGGAAGTACGAGTTGATGTGTTAAAACCAGGTACTAGCAAATTCAGCACACAAGTGAATTAAAATCAACAGGTTTTAAACACATTGAAGTTCAGCACTTACATAAATGCCAAAATTTCCATAGCCTAGCATCTAACTTTGTTTGGTTTGATGGGCAAAAGCAAAGATCTGGCATCCTAAACCCATATGCTGTTTTGTTTCAGTTTGACTTTTATACCTTTTATAGTAATGTGCATGAAATGAATCTGTAATCTGAAGCTTCATATTTTTTTTATTTTATTACATATTAAGTGGAAAGAATTATGTCTTCAATTTAAAGACATTGTTCCATGAAAATATTTTCCTTTTTTCATATGCTTCACTGCTGGTTGTTACTTTGAAGCTTCTCACTCACTAGCTTCATTTCTATTTAAACAATCTGTTTAGCTTAGTTCTGTGATATTAGAAATCTAACCTGTCTTGTGAGGGCCCCCCCAAAATCCCACCTCCCCAGAACTTGCAAGAAGGTTTGAGAGTGAGTGCCAATGTATATGATGCCCTGGCTGTTGTGCCCATGCTAATAATGGTATTTTTTCTCTGCACTATAAATTATACAGATCACGTCTGCTTTAGGCCTTGGCTGTAATAAGATGAAGATAAGTTATAGAACTTTGCTATCACATGTCAGTGTTAACTGGCGGTAACACTTCTGCCACCTCATTTTCCAATTTAAATGATCTTTTCCTGTTGCCCTTAAGAAACCTTGTACTATTTGTCCATTTTCTCTCTACTGCTATCACTTTCAAGCCATCTGCCTTATATCATAATCAGTCTCCTGTCACAAGATGTCACAGTAAATGCACTGATGGGAAAGCCTGAACAAGTTCTTGCTAAAGCTAACTGTATGCTGTTAGGTTGTTTTTCTGTTACAATTATGACCTCTCATCTGGCCATTCTGAACAGTGTTTTATGTCATGGTGTGTTTTTTCAGGTCTGTGTGTTCTCATAGTTGATCAGTGGATTGAGACTGGAGGCACAATGAAAGCTGCAATCAAACTTGTAGAAAGACAGGGAGCAAGTATAGTAGGTAAGCATGCACTTGTCTTCTAATGAATTCACAGAAATTGGAAATATAAACAATTAAAGGCAGCGCTTGATCAAGAAAAAGTGAGTAAGTATAACGAAACATTAATATGCTGAAATGCACTGCACACAACACGCACAATACTTTATTCAACTGCCGTTAGCTTTGAATACAGTGTGTAATGTGGTGTTCATTTCTTATTCTAAACTTATTCCTCATGCTCCCAGAACCACTCTTTGACAATTTGATTCCTGGAATATGTGCCTTGACGTGCCCACCTCTCTGAAACAGGGTCAATCTGAACTCATCAGACCACATGACTTTTTTCCATTGTTCCAAAGTCCAATCTTCATGGTCAACAATCTGAAGCCCTTTTTCACTCTCAAAAGTTTATTTATTTATTTTTTTTATGGGCACACAGCTGTTTGGTCACAATCCTATGGGTTTGCATCACATTTTGCATGTGGAAATGCTCTTACATACTTTCACTATTAAACACAGCTGTAATTTATACTATGACTACTTAATGAGGGAACTTCCCAAGCTTTTAAGAGATCTCCATTCATAATTTTTTCCACCTATAGGCAGATGGCCAAAAACATTGATTTTTATAACCAGTCTTCACATAACACAGAAGTATAGATTTTATATGCTGTGGGGACATTTTGCTGACATGGTTTACGTTCACATGGTCCCTTACAGAGAAGAGTCTAAAATCCACAAACGTTATTCTGACTGATCACTTTTATCCTATAATTTAAAAATGTCTATTTTTTTGCTCTATGATGTCACCATTTACAGGGCACGAAGACCACTGGAGGGTTTAGGGAATATGAAAATGTTGTAAATGATGCAGCATATTATGGTTGGCACAATCACCACATCTCCAGACCTAACACGTAATCAACATGCTATCTTGGTTTTCCTTTAATTTGTTATCTGTCATTTTCCACACCTTGTAGGTGTTGGTGCTGTAGCCATTGAGAACAGCGAGGGTGGAAAGTGGATAAAGGAAAACTACAAGTACTCACACTGCATCCCTAAGGGACTTCAATCTCAAATAGACAAGCAGTATCTTGAATCTTTTAAGAACTTCAACAATGAGATGCACTAATTTTATTAAGGTAACTATGAGGCTAGTGATGCTAAAAGAAGTAATCAATTCTGTGATTTGCTCTGCCATATACTTTTTTTTTCTCGCAAAAGTTTACTTACCACAATTGCTTTTATTATTCAGACTTAGAACATGAACTCATTCATAACATGTGATTACTGAAACAGTATAACAGAGTGTTTTGTACATCAATAGGATTATTTGATGTTATGGTATAGTATGGTTTATAACATTTTATTATACTTTTTTAATATATTAAACAACAAGCCATGGGAAATATTTCAGTATATTTTAATACACGAACATTACACAAGATTTAAACAATATTATGTGTAATATATGTAGCACAAAAACAATTTATGTATATATGTTCAGCACACTATTAAGTAAAAGAGTAAGAAACTTTTTTAAAAAAGTTAAAAAAAGAGTAAAAAATCTAACTGTGTAGTTAAATTACTTTATTTCAACTGTTTCGTAATATAAAACTACAATAAATGTAACCTAGCTGTGCATTGAATATGATCCTAATAAAGAGTTTCATGTAAACTAAAGAATTTATAAATTATCTGATAATTTATAATAATCTGATACTGTTAAAGAATTTATACATTATCTGATACTGTTATAATATCTACCATACCTAACACCATAGTAGACACTGTTATATCTACCATACAAGACCATAGTACCATAATCATTCATTAGCAGCACAGATTTTGTGCATAGATATGATAAAACCACAGAAATAAAAAAAAGAAAAAGTGAAAAAAATACTACCAAGAAATGTTAACTCCAGCCTCACATAACCACCGATTCTTAATTAACACATTTTTAAAAAACATTTTATACTCTCTGATCCCATCTGTACCCCCATAGTTTCTGCTTTGGTACCATTATTTACTTCACTGCAAATTTCCCAAGGTTTCAGTCCATTTACTGACAGCAGTTTGGGTGTTTCTTTTTTGAAGTTGCATACAAGGTACTTGTGTTATTGCTGATTTCTGTGAAGAAGAAAAAAGAGAAAAATTATGATTAGACCTTGTTGCATAAATTGTACAAATATCAAATCATTTTGTTTATACACACAACAGTATCAGCACAAAATAATGTGCATGTTTTATGGTGGTGTAAGAAATGTCCTGAAATGCCATGGTACTCCACAAATCACAATTCAAATTTATAAAGGTTTGAAATACACTGGTCAGCCATAACATTAAAAACACTGACATTTGAAATAACACTGATAACTCACTAGCTGGCTATGATCAAAAGATGTCAGAACACACAGTGCTCTGTAGCTTGCTGTGTGCTCTGTATTTTGCTGCATGGATGCAGACCAGTCAGAGTTGCCATGCTGACTCGTGTCCACCACCGAAATCAACTGCAGTGAGCATCAGAACTGAAGCATGGAGCAATGGAAGAAAGTGGCCTGGTCTGATGCACTTTACTTTGACACAATACTATGAAAGGTAGTTTTAATGTAATGGCTGATCTGTGTAAACCATATACTGTAGCAGTAGTTAGGTACAGTGCATCCGGAAAGTATTCACAGCGCTTCACTTTTTCCACATTTTGCTATATTACAGCCTTATTCCAAAATGGATTAAATTAATTATTTTCCATAAAATTCTACAAACAATACCCCTTAATGACAATGTGAAAGAAGTTTGTTGGACAATTTTGCAAATTTAGTGAAAATAAAAACCGAGAAAAAAAAATAAATCACATGTACCCAAGTATTCACAGCCTTTGTCATGACATTCAGGTGCGTCCGCGAGCCGTCCCGGCCAAACTGAACATTCAGGGGAGAAGGGCATTGGGTCAGAGAGGCGACGATGAACCTTATTAAAAGAGGCCTAGCGTTTTCTCTGTGAACACTAATGTACTTGTGATTTTTTTCCATTTTTAAAAATTTGCAAAGATTTCAAACAAACTGTTTTCATGTTGTCATTATAGGGTATTTTTGTTAGAATTTTTAAATAATGAATAATTTAGAATTTTAAACAATGAATTTAATCCTGTTTTAAAATAATGCTGTAACATACCAAAATGTGGAAAAAGTGAAGCGCTGTGAATACTTTCTGGATGCACTGTAGGTATTATAGGTAGATATTAACATTGAATTAATAATGAATGAAATAACTACATCAGTCACACTGTTCACTTACTGACAACATCCCCAATACGCCTTGAACTGCTTTTTTCCAGCTCTGCTACGACATTGGCCTCAAATGTTAGTGATGCCACGCGAAAAAAGAACTCCTTCACATTTTCCCCTGTAAGCAATAAAATATCTGTTTAAGTAATTAATAAGTGATTTCATTATTTAATTAAAGGACATACAGTAACTGCTAATATGTTCAGTTTCTATTTAAATAGATTCAGATTTGTCACAAAGCAGTTTTATAGAAATATTGAAAATAGAAAACTTGAGAGCAACCATACTTCTTATCCAAAAGGTAACAATGTGTAGTAGGAATGATCAGAGTGAAGTGATATGGTTGTCATATAAAGTGGATACAATTTGTGTAGAATGAAATCAAGATAAATTAATTCAGGTCTTTCCCACAGTTAACAGGATTATAGCTGCCATAAGTGTGCACTGTGATTGAGACTACATCACATACAATCCCATATTCAATAGTACTTGTCATACATCTGTCATCAATGGCATGATTTTGATCAAGTATATATAAAGATTAGCTGTTTCTATAGAACCGTGGGCTCCAACCTTCAGGCTGCATGGAAAGAATCAGAAATAAATATTTGATTTAATTTCCATTTTATTGACTGCAGAGTGTTTTATTTTGAAAAATTATCAGGTTGTCTCCCATTCGCTTCCATCTGCACATCGCAACATGTGATTCACATGCTCCAAGCCCACGCTGTATAATAAATTTGGCTTTGAAAGTGTGTTTGAAGCAACTTCAACTCTGCGGAATAACCTGAAATCACCACAAAAGCACTAATGACCTATCTTTGTGAGACAAGTTTGTCTGCAGTGAGAGCAACAAAAACTAAATTACGGAGCATACTGGACATGAGGAATACACCTCAGGTGTCACTGTGCCCCATCTCTTTTAGATGGGACCATCTCATCGCCACGAAACAAGCTCAGAGCTCACCCAGATTCTGTGTTGTGCTTGTTGTACATATTATGCACTTTATTATGCGTTGTTACGAGTGCATGATGGCCGGTCCGCGGAAAACTGTCTTGCATAAAACCAGTCAGTGGTACAAAAAAGGTTAGAGACTACTGCTATAAAACATCTTCCTAATTTTTACCCAACTTGGTAAAGCCATGGCCTGCAAAAAGTAAAAAGCAGGCACAGGATCTCAAAGTCTCAATAATCAGGTGAGGATTAAAAGCCAATTTAAGAACATTAAACACAAAATAAGCCATTACAGTGACATTACCAAGAATAGGCTACTTCTCCAAAGACCTACAGTAACATTACACAAGTTGCAGGAACATCTAACAAGTGCTGGTGACTTCCTCATGTGACAGTCTCTCGAGGTTGTTAGACAAAAAAAAGATATATTTGTCACAAAAATAAGTGGTGGTGGCAGCATCATGCTTTGGAGCTGCTACAGCATGGTGATCTAATCCCTTGGTTTTTGCTAATCCTATGTATAACTGTTAAAATCTTTACCATTACACAAAGCAAACTGAAGTGTGGCATTAGGCATCTCCAACATTATTACTAATTTCTCCATGAGTCATTGTGTTGCTGAAAACAATGCATGTCCTTTCATGCTTGAAAGAGTGAAGTGTTGAACTTCATTAGTGACATGCAATGCCCTTTGCAGGTTATGAAAATACTTTTGTCTCTGCATCATCTTCCTTTGGTATTACGGCTTCCTTTTGTAATAAGCCTTCAACAAAGCTTGCTGTGTTGCAGCTGTACAAATAAATGTAACTGCTAAGAAATCCCATGCAAGAGGCGTGACAGATCACAGATTTGAGATGATGAGTGAGAGTACGGTCCAAATGCACAAGCTGTTGATAGAAATACCACTGTGCAAAGTACAAGGCTTGAGAAAGTACAAGCACCACAAATACAGAAACAGACCCAGATGTGCTCCATTGTTGCGTCAAAGGGGTCAACATCAGAGGGAGAAACATTAGTACACAAAAGCAGGTGTCAAAATAACTGTTGGGTACGAATATGACTGGATGAGTGCTTAACTCATGCCATGGTACATCAGCCAATTTAAGATATTCTTGGCTATTCTACACATTTCATTAATGAACTCTTACACATCCTAAAGAGCACACTGAAGCTGCAGCCTGACAATAGCAGGCGTACTGGATGTAGTGACCAATGCACAAACCCTGGGCTTGAAATCAATGCCTCCAGTACTTCATCAGTAGTACAGGCTGATGGGGAGCTTGTCATATAAAGCCGCAAATATTAATTCATATTAATTTTTAACATATTTATACATTTATTGATTTACTTCAGGCATATTATTGCAAAAGAATCATACTTGTAATATATTCTTCAAATCAAAACTTACACTATATCCTGATTAAGACATTGATTTGTAATATACACCCAAACACAGTATATGTATACATTAGCTCTGGAAACCACTGCAAAATAACCAGTTTCTTACGTTGTTGTTTTTTCTATACACAGCGGTTGGACAATGAAACTGAAACCAATTTAGTTTTGGAGGTTTCATGGCTAAATTTGACCATCCTGGTGGCCAATCTTCATTTATTGCACATTCCACCAGTAGGAGCAGAGTGTGAAGGTTTAATTAACAGAGTAATAGCACAGTTTTACTTAAAATATTGCAATGCACACAACATTTTGGGTGACATATCAGAGTTCAGAAGAGGACAAATTGTTGGTGCGCGTCTCGCTGGCTCATCTGTGACAAAGACATCAAGTCTTCGTGATGTATCAAGAGCCACGGTATCCAGGGTAATGTCAGCATACCACCAAGAAGGACGAACCACATCCAACAGGAGT
>JAOVVB010000050.1:8848378-8860606 GCA_028570985.1 Heterobranchus longifilis
GAGGACAGGACCGTCTTCGTGGAAAAGTGGAACCGTCCCCAGTCACCACACGCATCCCAGGCAGACCACGTGGGCATCCATGCGACGAGATCTCCAACCAGAAGCAGGAAACCAGGACGAGTCAGACAGGTCCAGGGGGCAGAGGAGGTCTGGATCACTGGCAGCTCAGGAGCGAAATGTATAGCTCAGACAGGTAGAGGGAAAGAGAGAGAGGGGGAGAAAAAGGAGAAGAGAAAGAAGAGGAGAGAGCAGAAGAGAAGGAGAGGTAGCAGTTAGGTATGGTCCCAGTCGAACAATGTATAATGTGAATGTATATTTAGTGCAAAGTGCAAGCATCCTTTGATCGAAGTAGGCGTGGCGGATCGTAAGACACAAACAGTTCACTCAGATACTGCGGCGCGAGACCACTTAATGCTTTATACGTCAATAGTAGTATTTTAAAATCGATGCGAAATTTCACAATCGATGCAACAATCCAGTGTTTCTCTATAATGTCAGTTCAGGGTCCTATGGGAACGTTCAGGGGACAAATGCACTCCCAATCACACGTCCCATCAAACCCTACTGACAAATTAGAAACACCAAAAAGCTAAAATGTGTCTCTGGACTGCTGGGGGAAGCCAGAGTACCAGCAGGACATCTACGACATAAGATTTAAATCCGTAACCCTGGTAGCTGTGCCAACCACTGAACCATCATCCCAAGTGCGGACCATTTCCATTTTTTAGTACTTTATTTTCTGAATTCTTGTATGCTTTTTTAAATTTTGCACTTGCTTATCGTGTTTTTAAATAGACACATTAGCTGTAGACCAGACCACTCTTACTTGTACAAGCTCTTACTATTCTGTAGAGCATCAGGTTATCATACCACACACATTCTCGAAAGGCATCAGTTTTAGAATGTTATCATAAATCCTTTATAATCATTTGTTTGGAAAGACATGTCACAAGCAGCATGTTCTGTGGCTGTGGTTATGTGTTGAGATATATTTAACTAAAAATAGCCCTTAGGCACTGTACACTGGTCTCCCAGGATGCATAATCACAACAAACATAGTAAACATAAAAAGTGTTGAATAAATAACCTCAGGAAGAATTACTTCACAGGTCATAGACTATGAGGGAACACTATGAGTAATCAAGCGACCACAATGATTAATTCAGTGATGCGCATTACATATTTCCTGCTTACATACTACGTAGTGCTTACGTAATGCTTACGTACTGCTTACGTACCAGGAGGAAATACAAATCTCAACATGGCTTCTACATGTGATGCGGCACTTTTTCCAGCAGACGAGAAGGTATAATATTTTAATGCTTAGCTCTGATGTAATTTACTGGGTGCGCAAAAAAAAAAAAAAAAAAGGGGGAAAAAAAGAGAATTAGGACATACGGTCTTGCAAAACTTTGCTTTGAGACAGGTCAGCATCGTCATTACAAACTTTTTAACCAACTTAAGCACACATAGACACACACCCACTCGTGAGGGTGCGGGTGTTGTGTCTGTGTGTGGATTGACTACAAGTTTAAATATGAAACCTGATTTGTTTCACTTGGGTTACTGACTTGTTTACATGTTAAAGGTTTAATTTTCACTTTTGAATAGCGAGATGATTGTTGTCCTCAGGGCCCATTTCCAACTAATTCCCCACGTAGTGTGTATTATTAACCAGTGTAAGGATCTATCCAAAGACAGAAACCTCAAAGCACTTTTCTATGTCGCCCTGGATAAGAGCATCTGCCAAATGCCTAAATGTTAATGTATTTACACATCATTCTCTTCTACGTAACGGAACAAGTTAATGTTGAGAAACACTCAATTATTGTCAATTTTCAGATTTGCTTTAGGCCTTCACTTGGAAGATTGGTCCAATGCCATTTAGGATGGCAGGGAACAACATGTGCTTTGTTTAACCACAGTAGATCACAGTTTTATCTCAAATTTGATTGGTGTTGAGTAGTTCTGGCTTCAAGGCAAATCACAGATTTATATTAATATGTTTCATTCTAATGCCTTGTTTTTTTTTTACTATATTAACATCACAGGGATGTCAGGTGTAGTGTGGTGGATGCTCGAGATTAACATTAAGAATTTTTTTAATAACTTAACTTATTTCAGTGTCAATGCTTTGTCAGAATCAGCCTTTATGTTTTTCATATAGATAAAGATATAGATATACTTTATTGATCCTGTGAGGAAAATTATTGAATATTGAAAATTTCTTGGTAAAATTTTTTATCAATAATGTAATCTAATAAAATATATATTAATTTAAATATTACTATATGTTAGCACTGGCAGATTGCTGTGATAAAAAGATTAAATAATCAGCTCCAGGGTGGTGACACATCACATCATGTTTTATTACACAATAATGTGTTTTAGTCATATGTCATAAAACTATTCTAAAACTATATAACACTCCAACACTCAAATATTTTGTTCGACTGGATTTTGATTACAAAATGCACATTCCCCGAAACCACTCTTTCAGAATTTCAGCTCTAGAATATGGTAGCGGCATTAGGGAGGAAAAAAGTAATTATTGTGAAAACCTAATTATTCAGTACATTCAGGTAGTCAGTTGACTTCATTTTATTGCCACATATTGCTACTGAGCCTAGACCTGATCAAGTGAAGCAGATCATAGCAGGTTTGTACAGTAGTTATTATGCATGATGGGTGCATCACTTTATACACTTCCCTCCCTACCCGGACATGCCCATTGCATTATAATTTTTTTCCAAACACATTTCTTCTTTAAATTTTATGGTTCAGGATTGTGTGCTCTGTGTGCTTTCTCTGTGAGGTGCCTGTACAATGTATGGATGACCCCTTTGGTTTCAAAGCTGAGGTCGTTATCGAAGTTGAGTCCTTTCCACTGTATCGATGCACCCCATTTTTGACCATCTATACAAACCAGCACATGTAAGGCAGCCATCAAGCGTAACCTGTTAAAATAAACTTGGTAAAACTGGTTACAATTAAAAAATAAAACTGGTTACAATTAAAACTGTATGCTTTACAGTCTGAACTTTTATTTTTTAATAAGGTCCACCATCAACAACAACGAAAGATTTCTTGCTGTAGCCGAGGCTATCCGTAAGTACCCTTGTGTTACAGTATGTGTTTTATGTATCAAATGTTTTATGTGTCAGAGTTTTCTGTATATTTTATTTTATGTCCAACACTGCATATGAATCTTGTTTTTTATTTTGCAAAGATTATTTTTCAAAACATCTTTGAATCATTTCATATAGCTGAATCAAGACATCAAATGCAGACCATGTCCAGTGCAGATAACCGTGGACAATCTAATGCCACTTCTCATCCAGTCTGGCCCGAGGACACTGATGCTCACAACAATCACAATCATCTGAACTTTACTGATGGTGAGACATTGCCTGTATATGTAGATTTATAGACATCCTTGTTACCTCTTTCATATAACATCTAAGTACATACAGTATCAATATTTGAGACAATGAGCCACTTGCATGATGGTGGATTTTTAACTTGGACACTTATACAATTCACAACTTGTGAAAATATAGTGAAAGTGATCACATGGATTACAAAGTAAATACTACTTATGAGATCCAACCTTCAAGCATCTAAGAGGTCAATGTTAGTCCAAATCTACATAAATAAAGAAAAGTTTTTGTCTGTACATTGGTCAGAACTCACTTTCAATTGTATCTTTAGATTTCATACCTGGAGGACCCGAAATCAGAAATTTTTTTCTGCATGTCTGTCTGTCCTTTTGTTACAGTATCATGCAAAACTGGCAGCACAGAATTTAATGAAACTTTGGCAGTACCGCTGAAATAACAGCGCTGAAGTGAATTTTAACGCACTGGAGTCGTTTTAAGGCAAAACTTAATCTTCATCCGATCTACTATGTCGATTTCTCATCTGTGATCTGTGAATACAACTTAGTGTAAACAAGGTGTAAGATGCTCAACCTTACAAAATTCTATTTTTTTTTGTATTAATGAGTTAGGCAGAGAGTTCTGCAGTACGGAAAGAACGGCATACATGTACAGTATGTGGGCTTCAACCTGAAATAAGAAAATCACTGATTACATTAAAGCTGATCTGCTATTTTTAGCTTTAAACTTTTAACTATTTATATTATTTCTACAATCTCTTTTCCCATCACTGATGGGTAGTAACGCTAGTGCTACATACATTTAAATAGTAGATTTGCTAGCTTCATAGCTAACCTAGCCTGTTAGGCATGTGTGCTAATAGGTTAGCCAATACCTAAGCAAAAAATGCAAGGGCATTTTACAGCAAGAACTAAAAGAAATATCAACAAAGATTTCCCCAAAATAAATCAGTGAGACATAGTTAACAATGGGGTGTTGGAATCAATACTGAAACTCACCCATTAGCTATAACCAGAGCAGTGAAAGTCTTGTGGTTGAGTTTTGTGATTTATTGTGAAAGGGCAAATGACTGGTGAATTAAATTTATGGTTGAATTATGACTGTTCCTTGCAGGTGGTTCTCCATTAGCCATGGCTATGGGTGGTATGGGAAACTACAAACCTAATCGAATGGATAGCCATGTGCTGCTCTTGGAGGAAGAATGGGAAAAACATCCAAGAACCAAGATGAAAAAAGGAGGGAAAAGAGGAGGGAAGAAATCACGTCGAAAGCAGCGTCAATAACTAACAATAGCATTTCAAAAGTTAATTAAGCATTAATAGGCTAGTAGTGGCTAGGAATGTTGTTACTTTATAGTTAAAACACTACTGGTTTAACTGTTTTGGCTGCTTGTTTGAAAGTTAATATGGAAAATATAAAAGTGGTCGGTGTTACATTTTCTGTGCCATTATTTAAACTACACATTATTAGGATCGGATGATTTGCCGCAAACTGAAAAAGATAGTTGAGAGAAACCTGCCAGAATAAGCTCCAGTAGTTGTACTTGTAACTCTCCTTCACTTTGTATGAGTTTTATAATAAGTAGCTCTGCATGCTCAGGTCTATTTGTCATATATCTGGCAACTCCATCCAAAACCATTATATGCAGGACATGTTCATGTGTGTTTGTTGCAGCTGAATTAAATATATGGTTCTGTGTTATAAATAATACATTACCATATTTTGCAGAACCACAATGTGGTAGATGCTATGCATGGTACTTTACACATACCCTGTAGAAGGCTGTGAATAGTAACTTGACTAGTGAAATTTGAATGACTCAAAAATGATTCATCCTTCTACTGAAGATCCTTTCAAAACGCTCAGTGCTGTTTGACTCTATTGGTACACTTGAGTAATGACTCATACCATTACTACCCGGTGCCACCCAGAAGAGACCTTTTGAAGTTTGTTCTTCTCAAGGGTTTTTTTTTTTTAAAGTTATCAGGAATTTTTTTCTTTCTTGCCACTGCCAATTCTGGCTTGCTTATTAGGATCTAAATCCAAATCAGCACTGCATGGGCAAAAATAGTCACAAATACCAATATTTCCTTGTAATGCCTTTAGGTTTGATTACAGCAGGCGTTTGACGTGACGTTATTTCAACAAACTCGCCACAATTTCTTCTGTCCACAGAAGCATTAGGTCTTGTCTGAGATCTTGTTTTGATGACAGAAAAGTCATACCCCCCTATAAAGTCTACTCTAGCACATCCCAAAGATTTGTAATGGCGGGCAATTCATGTGTGAAAATAATTATTCATGCTCCCAGAACTGCTCTTTCACAGTTTGAATCCTGGAATATAGTTCCATTAATGTGATAATCCAGGCATTCAGTACATTCAGGTCAACAGCTGACTTCATTTATTGCCACATAACATTGCTGAGCCTAGACCTGACTAACTGAAGCAACCCATTGATCACCAGATCACAGATCACTGCCTCCAGAGTTTTTACAGTGGCCACTATCGTCTGCCATAATTGTCATTTCTAAACAAACTTAGTAAATAATTCACTTCTACCCCATGGACCCATTTTGATTCCTTTAAAGTCTTAAAACTCAAAATTGAGCTGCGAGCATTGTTAAGTGGCTGCGAGCATGTAGGCATGTATGGCTTATACCGTGGGTATACAGGGCTTATTGTTAATTAGCGTTAATGGGGTTTTGAGACTGGTGTAAGTGTGTGTAATGAGTGTGTGTTTGAGACTAATTCGCTCAGAGAGTTTAGAGCGAAAAAAGGCAGACTGGAGGCTTTGAACACACATTATTTTTTATTTATAAAAATACATTTATTTTGTGCCACTCTGAAGCTTCTGCACTCAAACAGAATTGTTTATATCTGAGGCTGATCAGACGATCACTGGTCATGGCCAATTAATTCAATTCAATTCAATCAAATTTTATTTGTATAGCGCTATTAACAATTGTCATTGTCACAAAGCAGCTTTACACAATCAGAGCTTTACACAATCAGTAAATCAATTAAACTAAAAACCGCCCACTTCTGGTCACTGACCGATCATCTCTATTATAAATGTTATATATAAATTTTTTTAGCAATTTTGGAGTCAGTGTGGTGATACGTGAATCGTCACACAAAATAATTTTTCCCCCAACAAAATAATTCAATTAAGTTTAGTTAAATTTAGTAAAAAAATATTTATTCATCCCCATGGGGCAATTTAAGGGCACGCAGAGGCACGCACCGTCCATGCAAATAGCAAGTAAAAATATCCTTACAAACAACGATAAGCGTGCCCTTCACCATCGCCACCCAGGCGCAACACAAAACCTGTCTGTCTTTTGAGCGTGTTAAGACCTACAAAAAGCCATCGCAGCCCGGGTGCACCGCACAACTTGCAAACTTCACACAATATGACGTAAAAGGGCTGATGTCAACTTGGGCCCAAAATATTTGTCATGTCAACTGTGTGTGTGTGTGTGTGTGAGTGAGAGATGTGAGTGTGTGAGTGTTAACATTTGTGTTGTGTGTAGAATGGGGGAATTTTATGTTAAGACCTCCAAAAAGCTGGTGTGTGTGTGAGAGTGACAGATGTGAGTGTGTGTGTGTGTGTGAGAGAGAGAGAGAGAGAGGAATGTGTGTGTGTGAGTGTTAACATTTGTGATGTGTATGTGTGTAGAATAGGCAGCAAATGCTAAAAAAAAAAGCATCACACACATGTTACCTAATATAATGTCACTTAATATAACGCCACACTGAAAAATCCCTCTACAATATTTTGCACCCTCAATGTCTTTAGGCCCAGTGTTGGTGGCGATTGTATAAATCCCCTAGGAGGAGTATATCAAAATCCATCGGGTGCGTTTTGGCAAACAACCCAAAATAACTGACTTTCTGTTGAGTTGAGCCCATGACAGTGCGAAAGTTGTTCAGCTCAATGAGTTCTAAATGTGTACCTGGGTTTCGTATGCATACGTGTAAGTGTGTATGAGCTATTCAGCAAAATCTCGTGTGACGGCCCCTGAGGGCCTCGGGCCAAGCGACTCTCAGGCATCCTAATGGCAGCAGATTCCAACCTTTCTGACAATTTTCAAGAGTTTTTGAGCATGTTAAGACACCCAAAAAGCCCAAGATGGAAAAAATAATACTTATAAGAGGGTCCTGCACACCCTATAATGCTTGAGCCCTAAATACTGTATAGTCACAAGCAACAATGAGTGGGCCCAAGCACCTTGCACCATCGCCACCCGGGTGCACCGCACAACCTGTTTGTCGTTTGAGCGTGTCTTCACACACAAACGTAATAGGGCTGATGTCAGTGTGGGCCCTAAATATTTGTCAACAACTCTGTGATGTCATTGTGCGCGCATGTCTGAGAGTGAGAGATGTGAGTGTTAACATTTGTGATGGGTGTGATGTATGAGTGTGTTTATGCGTGCGTGCATGGTTGTGTCTGTGTGTGTGAGAGAGAGATGTGAGTGTGTGAGTATGTGTGATATATGAGTGTGTTTGTGCGTGTGTGTGTGTGTGTGTGTGTGTGTGTGTGTGTGCATGTGTGTGTGAGAGAGATGTATTTGTGTGTGAGTGTTAACATTTGTGATGCATATAGTACGTGTGTAGAATAGGCCGCAGATGCTGGAAAAAAGTACTCAATAGTATATCAAAATCCATCGGGTGCGTTTTGCAAACGACCCAAAATAACTGACTTCCTGTTGAGTTGAGCCCATGACAAGTGGGGTTTTGAGTGCATATGTGCGAGTGTGTATGAGCTATGCAGCAAAATCTCGTGTGAGGGCCCCTGAGGGCCCTGTGCCACGCGACTCACAGGCATCCTGATGGGAGCAGATTCCAACCTATCTGCCAATTTTCATGAGTTTTTGAGCATGTTAAGACCCCAAAAAGCCCAAAATGGTGGGGGGCAAAAGTAAAATAAATAAATAATCCTTAGGAAACTGAGAGGGTCCTGCACACCTTATAGTGCTTGGGGCCCTAATGACATAATTTTAGAAAACAAGGGAATTTTATGTTTAGAGCTCCAAAAAGCCCCAGATGCTGGGAAAAAAAGCATCACACTATGATATCACTCAATGGGATGTCACAATATGATAGTACTCAGTTTAATGCCACTCAATATAATGCCACACAGAATTATTCATAAGCATTATCACGGCTGACGCATTCGAGATAAATGTGTATGAGCTATGCAGAAAATTCCTTTGTGAGGGGCCCATGCCATGCCCGGGGCCCAGACTCCCAGGCATCCTAATGGCAGCAAATTCCACCCTGTCTGCCAATTTTCACTGAGAGTTTTTGAGCATGCTAAGACCCCCAAAAAGGCCAAAAAGATGTGGGGAACAAATAATCCTTAGAAAAACAATAGGGCCTTTAGCACACTATGACGACATGGGGCTGATGTTATAGTGCTTGGGCCTTAATAAATCTCACGCTCTCAAATTCTCCGGACTCTTCCTAATGTTGCCGAGCTTTCTTCTTCTTCTTCTTTGTCTTTCGGCTATTCCCTTTCAGGGGTCGCGACAGCGAATCATCTGCCTCTGTCTCCTGTTAATCCGTTATTTTGTGTTTCGCCATTATTTATTTTTTTAACCCTCCTCCCGATGTTCTATCAAGGACCGCTAGGGGAGCTGTTGCTTTCCTGCATCACACTTTTATACACTCACGGCTTTTCAATGCTTTTGGGTGCCAAGTAGCCGGACACTCTGAATGTTGTTAATGGTGTAGGAGTAAATAAATGCAGACTGTACACATGGTTTCGCTATTTGACTTGAAATGTGCTGTTCCTGTAACTAAGACGACAGATGTAGCGCATGCACAGCGCGAGCTCTATTAGTCTAGCGCTAAGCTTAGCTGCTAGCTAATGCAGCGAGTATCATCATCAAAAAAAAAAATAAAGGAGTTACCCGCTGAATTAACCTCCGAAAATTTAACTTTTCCACTGGCAACAAATTATGGATCGCCTAACATCTTTTGGAAGTAAGTAAATATAATGAATTGCTAGCTAACCTAATCCAGAGTGTACACGATAGCTAGCTAGAAGCGTTATCACCATTGGCGGCTAAGGCTAAGGTGTAGATGTTTTAGTTAACCAACTAACGTGGTGCCTGAAATTTATTCTCAAATTTCCCTTAAACTTAAAATAGAAGTGCGCTACATATAGAATTAAAATTAAGGTAGTAAACAGTATGTCAGGTAAGGAGTCGTTTGGGATTCATTTGGATTCCCGGTCCACATGTGTTCAGTGTTGACTCATGCCTCTGAATCTTTTAATAAACTGCATGACTGTAGTCTCCCTGCTGTTGTACAGAAATGTTGTCAGTGTATTGTGTGTTCACATATTTTATGTTTCAATTTTATTTACAAAGCCATACTCAGTCCTGTTAACATAGATCAGAAAGTAAAATGGCTGACCTCAGAGTGTTCAGTGGCTGCCCAGTTCAGCTTCTGGACATTTTACCATGTGAGCAAACAAAGACATGTTCACACCTCAGATCAGAGCCCAGCTCAGTGTTACACAATTCACTGAAACTGACCATCAAAACCAACTCATTCTCATGCCATAGACCTACAGAATATTCACTATTTTCCTGTCAAGTCAACAAATGTTGTTTTCACGAATGCTCAAAAATGCAGACATATCAATCTGAGATGACATTCATTAATTTATCTTCTATACTGCTTATCCTGGAGCCTATCCCAGGAGACTTTGTACATGAAGTGGAGGACTGTACACCCTGGACACAGTCCCAATCGATCACAGGGTGCACGCACACACACACTTGCTAAAGTCAAGTTGGGAATGGCAGTTAACCTAATGTTTTTGGACTGTGGGAGGAAACCGGAGTACTCGGAGGAAACCCACCAAGCACAGATAGAACATGCAAACTTTGCGCACACAAACTCAAGTCAGGAATCAAACCCTCGACCCTGGAGGTCTGAGGCCACAGTACCCTCCTAAAACCACATACTATATTAAAATGGTAAAGATTCTGAATGTGTCAGTCATTTGCTCCCTATCATACAATGGAATTAAACCACCACAGGACAACCTCTTGCCAGTATCATGTGAGTGAGAAAGCACTGACAGTGATGCAGGTACGAGTGCAGGAGTGATATCGGGAATATTAGGAATACTGGGTTTGAGAATAAACCATGAATTGTACATCCAACAATGGTTTGATGGTTCTTTTTCACTGATTCACAGGAAGATGGACTGGCAAACTGTGCCAATAGATGGGCTACAATAAGTAATTTTCCACTTATGAAATGACTTAAACACTAAGCACACTAAGTACATCATAAAATCTTCAATCCTAAGTGCTTCTTGAATGTAAGATAAATAGAAATCTGTAAACAACTATGTTTACGCAACGTGAATACTTTTTCTGGTAGATGATCCTTTTGACAAGCCTCCTTGTCGGGGTTGTTCATCGTACCTGGTGGAGCCCTATGTAAAGTGTGCTGAATGTGGACCATCGCCGTTTGTCCTCTGCCTTCAGGTGACCCACACCGTACACACAATAAATTGTCATGCCTTACATTTACTTTTAAACTGTATAATGTGATTAAAGCTTATCCTGTATGCATTGTTGTTGCTGTTACAGTGCTTCACTAGGGGCTACGAGTATAAAAAGCACCAGAGCGACCACAAATATGAGATCATGGTAAGAAAACAGATCTGTTAAAATCATGAGGAATATGTAAGAGAAAAAGTAAGGAATTAATCTATGTAGCCTATCATTACTTCATCATAAACATCAGTTTGTATATAACAAGTTATGTAACATTCCCATTAACCGTAAATTATGTTTCTGTTATTTCTAGACATCAGATTTTCCTATACTGGAGCCTGGGTGGACAGCTCAAGAGGAGATGGCTCTTCTAGAGGCAGTCTTAGACTGTGGCTTTGGGAATTGGTTAGTATAATTTACACAGTGTTTGCTTGCTTAGGCCAAGGTTGTACCGGTTAATGACTAATGGCTGATTATAATGCTCTAATGAGAGCTGTAATGATGTGTTGTGGGGTAATAACAGTAATGATAATAGGTTTACCTTAAAATCTATAACATCCCAGGGCTTTGGGGCACTTTCTTCTTAATTCGAGGTTATGAATTGTACACAAAAAAAAAAAAAAAACGGTATAAGAGTCGTGAAAAAGTATTTGCCAGTTCCTGTTTTGAGTATTTGTCACATTAAAATGATTGAGATCATCAAACAAATTTTACACAAACATTATCAAAGGAATTCCTATTTATTCTTTTGTCTAAATAGGCAGGATGTAGCTTACCAAATGCGCACCAAGACCAAAGAGGAATGTGAAGGACACTACATGAAGAACTTTATCAACAACCCACTATTCTCTTCAACTCTGCTCAGTCTGAGGCAAGTGGAGGACGCTCGCTCACCTGATACTGCCATCCCATTTAAACGTAAGAAATCTGCTACAGTATTGACTTTTAGTCAATTGATAACATGCTAATAAGTATTACTGTCAGACAGCCAATATAATTGATTTGCAATAATTGTGGATGAGTTCAAATGACTCCGTGGGTTGTTGTATGACCATCCTTCTTCCCACTCCCATGTATTTTGGTAAAAAGTGAAAACAAGCAGGTTGAGCATATAAAGATACATTTACCTCATATGCAAATATTAAACAAGAGAAAACTACACCGTGTTCCAAATTATTACGCAAATGATATCTTTCTCTGATTTTCATAATTAGTCAATGCAAATAACAGTCAGTATAATTTTCAAGTCATCAACCATTAGGGTATAATTCAAATTTTATTGAACAAACCTCCTAATGATAAT
>JAOVVB010000050.1:8864440-8874784 GCA_028570985.1 Heterobranchus longifilis
AGAGACGCGCACTAGGACCCAGCAGCCTCCGCCATGTATCTTTCCTCTACCTTCGCTCGTTTTTTTTATTTTTGCTCTGCCTGTCTATGAGGCGCTGAACTCTAGCATGAGTGGGCGAGACCGAGTGTGTTCACTCCGCTCCGCGCTCAACTAAAGTTTTTTTTTTTTATACTCAAATGTCTCTGCGTCGCACGACACAACGAATCGATTATGAAATTCATTGCCACCGCTTTTAGTAATCGATTTTTATCGATTTTATCGATTCGTTGTTGCAGCCCTAGTTGCTAGCATGATGCTAGCTATATTGGCTTGTTTCTACCATGGCGTTAAGCTGATTATCATGTTGCTAGCATGATCCTAGCTATATTAGCATCTTGCTAGCAAGATCATGAAAATGATGCTAACATGATGCTAGAGTGCTTAGCATGTTGCTAGCATGATGTTTAGCTGATTAGCATGTTGCTAGCATTATGCTAACTATATTAGCATGTTGCTAGCAACATGTCGCTATCATGATGCTAGAGTGTTTAGCATGTCACTAGCATTATGCTACGTATATTAGCATGTTGCTAGCATGGCATTAAGATGATTAGCATGTTGCTAGCAACATCATGAAAATCCTAGCTATATTAGCATATTGCGAGCAACATCATGAAAATGACGGTAACATGATGCTAGAGTGCTTAGCATGTTGCTAGCATTATGTTAACTTGCCACGGCAAGCACCACTCACATTTTCTTCAGGAAATGTACCGCTCAGGTTTTTTACTGTCATCTAGTAATAATCTAGTTATAAATCCTTTTTTTTTTCTTCTATTTTTGTTGCTAATTTAAACATTTTTTGCTAAATTACAACATAACACACATTCAAACACAGCCGGACGCGTTGCAGTAATGAGAATTTCAGCAGAAAATTCAGTAAAATAGAAAAATTATTAATTCCCATGTTGAAATTACACATTGTGCAAGGTAGAAAATAGTCTTTATTCTGATGCTTTATATTTCCAGAGAAGTGTGTGCATGGCTAAACTCCTGTCTGTTCCCAGCTTTAGCACAATTTTTATTGGTCTGTATGCTGTGTAGAATGTTTCAATTGTTTAAAAATATTTTGTTGTCTTTTTCAGGATCATTCGGGACCATGGACTCATTAACTTGCGCAAGTTTCAGAGTAAGGCCTTTCTAAAACACAAACCACATTAAACACAATAACAATGGTGACTTTAACTGTATCTAAATCAACTACTGTCTTGGTCCATGTTAATTAGTTGTCTATGAAGGCTGCCAGTCAGATGTGGTTGTGGTTATACTTTTTTTTGTTTTTATGTTATACAGTTCAGTAAGTCAGACATATACTACCAAGGGAGAGCCACACCTACTTCCTACTTATACAAAATGGATTCCTGTCACCACATAATCTACACTTTGGGGTGCAAGAGATTTCAACAAAGGCTCCGAGTAGTCAAACTGGATTGCTGCCAGAGCAACATTTAATGCCTGTTACTGGTCTTCTATGAATAGTCCAGCATGAAATGAACACCCTGTCTCAAATGACAAAAGAGACACCGGCTTCACAAGCTCCTATTGATCTGACCTCTGAGCGAGTCCAGGGCCAGTGTGCTGACTAAATTGAAACCCCCTCTTCTGTCAAAGCAATTACCTTTATTTATTTTTTTCCTTTCCAACTGTTCTTTTTTTCTTTTGTTCTGTTTTCTTTAAATCCCCTGTGGTGTTCACTAAAGCTATCAAGGTTGGCTTTTCTGTTTGTTTATCAGCCCTATGCCACCTTCCTTATCTCCTGCACTCTCAAGACAAAAGACTGCCAATAGTTACCGTGGAGCTGCAGGCCAGTTGTCATGGAGACTGGCTGAGATTGTGCATGTGTTTTTTTAAAGCATACAGTAGCCAAGGCGTTGTAAAAAAATGTTGTGCAAGATCTATCGAAGGCGGACCCACAAGAATTTAATGATGATTAAGGACTAATTAGGGAAGAGGTAGAGGGAGACATTATTAATAACCATCTTTCCTCTGTGTGTGCATTCAGTTGCTGTTTTCTGTGTGTGTGTGTATGCATGTATATGTGTATATATACACACACACTGCCCAGCAAAAATAAATAAATAAAAAGTATATATGTACTGAGCAATTATTCCACAAATATAGGACTACCTAGCACTTTTGATCAAAATAATTCTTCTGTCAGTGGAAGATCCTCACTGGACAAACATAACCAGTGTGTTTGTGTGGGTGTTTGTGTCTTGACAGTACTGGAAAGGCGTTACCCGAAAGTGGTACAGGATCTGTATGATGCCATGAGGCGCTTCGCCAGGGTCATAGGCCCATTGGAGCATGATAAATTCATTGAAAGCCATGCTTGTGAGTATTGTTTCATTTTGTGGTTTCCATTTTATTTGTGGAAATTACATCGTATTTGTAAAAATCATATATTCAGAACTATTTGATCCTCCTCCGGTCCCTGTGTCTTGTTTCCAAATGTAACTGTTGTTGTGTGATTACATTTACCATGAGACTCTAATTTTAAACTGTAAACACTTACTACAGGAGGTACCCCATTACAACCAATACAATATTATCATGATATCTAGGTGCCAATTCAATTAGCGATTTTGTAAATATCGGGGTTCAATATTATATTTTGCACATTTTGTTACAGTTCTAAACAAACTTAGCAAATAATTTGCTCAAACCATTCAGGATGCTGTGGTTTGTCAATAGTTTAGAGCACGTAACATGTAGGATTATAGAAAAACAGCATCATTTCACCAACTTGCAAACATATACTGTATGTGACACATGAACTGTCACACAAATACGTGATACAGCCCTGAATTGACCTCCCCTACACACACATCTCTAGTGACAATGAAGGAACTTGAAGGTCTGGTTTACCTTTCACTCAGTAAAACCTTCACCGTGATCATTTATTTTCGTGCTCCTAGCTGCCTGTTCACTTCAATATTACAGAGCTTTGTTCATAGACAGAAAACCATTGTTTCCTAAACGTTTGTAAAAAAAATTTGTTTGACTTGGTTTAAGCAAACTTTTACTAAACCGTTACTAAAAGTTTGATAAATGAGTCTTAATGTATAAACCTTTTTCTAATAGAATAATTAACTTTTTTTCTGATAGAATAATTAACTTAACAAACCACAGGTTGTAGCAGTGTAAAAAAAATCACCTGTTCTCAGCTAGCAAAGCTCTAAATCTATTAGCAAATAATAGAACTTATATCCTCCTTCCTGTCTTGTTTTTTTTTATTATTTTTTTTATCACTGTCTCTCAGTGGAGTTTGAATTGAGGAAGGAGATTCACAGGCTGCAGGAGTACAGGAGAGAAGGGATCCAGTCTTTCTGTGGTAAGATTCTGCCCTGACACGTTGTCAAAATGCTACACTTCTCCTGTTCTGTTCTCTTCACAAAGCATTAATCTGAGTCAGGCATGAAAGCATGTAGTGGGGATTTATGACACTGATGTATGGCTTCAGCCCATTTTGAGCTTTTCTTCACTTTTCTTCATTTTGGTTTAAGTTGTGTACATTTATCAGCAGTGATTGTCACACAGCACAGAATCTATAAATGTATTTCTTCTCCTTCTTTCAATTTATACCATTAGGGATCACCATAGTGGATCATCTCTTTTATTTGGCACAGGTTTTTTAATAATTCATGAAAAATTGTTTTAGATGACTTGCACCAACAATCGTCTTTAGACTTGCAATATATAAGCTTAAATTTTACTTTTTTCCGAAGACGGATGCAGTTTATAAAGGTTGTATTGCATATACTTTTGAGTCAAACTCAAAATTTAGCACACTTTTTTTTATATTTTAATTGTTTTGTCATTAAAATATGCATTGTATGATTCAGGAACTAAGGTATACGAGCAGGTGAAGCAAGCACGAGAGGATGAGCGGAATAAGAGGAACATGCTGTGTGAGGTTCTCCAGTACATTCATGATAGTCGTGCCTGCCAGCAGTGGCTCCACAAACAGGCTGCCATGTGAGATCTGCTTTTTTTCTCTTTCTCTTCAGCTCTTTTCATATATACACCTCTGTTCTTTTGTATCCTGGGGTACATCATACGTATTTATTCTGTTAGAACGTCGCTGTTGGCTGTTGTCGTACAGTAAATTAAGGCAAATATTGCAATCTACATAGTGATCGTTGAGCCAGTGTTTTCAGTGTATCATGTGAGGTACCCCAAACTCAGTCTGATTCTTCAATATCTGCCCAACTGTTACTCCTAGCTATTGATGCAGTTGTCTCAAACAGCTTGCATTTGCTTTGTGCTAAATGTCGGAACAGAATGCATGAGCGGCTGTCCAAACTCAACTGAATCATTTTGTACAAAGCCAAAAAATCATGCAGTGATGATTCAGATGGTGTGTGTGTGTGTGTGTGTGCAGTGCCTCTCAGCTAATTGTGTGTGTTTGAGAGTGTGCGTGTGTGTGCGTGCTATTAACACACGTGTTTTTCTCTGACAGTGATGCTGGCATTACTCCCATCATCACTACCATCACCACCTCAGGTGAGCTGCTACACACTCAACACCCTGTCTCGCTCCCCAGTATGCAGTCACAGGCTGTGATGTGCTAATTAATTCTCATGAAAATATTCTCAGCAAAGAGACGTGCCATACTTGCCTTTCTCTGCTTCCTCACTCTTGGTCACTCTTTCACTCTTTCTCTGCTTGTCCTTAATCTTTGGTGAAGAAATAGACCACGTCTGTGTTCAGTCTCATTGTTACTGGATTTGCAGAGTGCCTTATTAAGCTTCGTTACGTTATACAGTGTGGGCCAAAAGTATGGATCCATTTAAAGTAATGTTTTTCTAAGTAAAATTACAGCAATTGCTTAATGCCCTCTGGATTGTGTATATTCTGAATGAAAGAAGGTGATTATTTCATCCTTCAGTGCAACAATTGTTGATTGAACTCTTTACATCAGATGAGCTCATAGAAATAAAGCAGAGTGGTGTGAGGTCTGTTCAATTTCATCTTCCATCTTGGGTCTGAAATAAAAAGACTTATTGATTGTAAGGAAAAATACTTCCGAATCCAGGTTTTTGGGCCACACTGTATAATCTGCAGTTTGATTTTGCTCAACTTTAAATGTAGAAATTTAAATCATTAACAATAATCAGTGTTTGCATTATAAAGTTTACTGCATCAGCTACCTCTCTTTTATTAAAATTAACATTTACTGTCTCCAGAAAATATTACTGTGTTACTTCTTTACTTTACTTTTTTGGAATTCACAGGTAGAAGAAGTGCACCCCCTTTGAACTTGACAGGGTTGCCGGGTACAGAAAAACTCAATGAACGTGAAAAAGAGGTACAGCACCTTATTTTCCATATACAGTTGAGTGCAAAATTTTGTACCCTCATGGTTTCTGGATTCCTAAAGGGGTTTATGTAAACCATGACTATCACATAGTCAGTACACTACTCATACACGTAAGGGTTGTATTATATTCAGAATTTAGTCACAGTTTTATAATACTTCCACTCTTCAGGGAGGACTTTCCAATAGATTGTAGAGCTTGGATATGTTTTTGTCCATTCAGTAAAGGTCAGGTGATCACAAACCTTTGGCCATTTAGTGATCTAAGCCATAGGTTTAAAAATATAAAGTTTTGTTTTATCGAGAAAATGGTTCTTGCTCTTGTGTGGTTTTGTGTGGTGAGATTTTTAGTAACACTTGTGTACAGAGTGTTTGTCCAGAGGACAGTCGTCAAGTTTAGGGATTAAAAAAAAACAAAAACACTTGACCAGCTGCTTTTTGTCCATTATAATAGAGCTGATATGTAAAATTAAGAGATCATTGGCAAACTGCTGTGATGTAAGAAGATTAAAACAATTCAGGCCATGCTTTTATGGCCAAAAAAAATCAATTGCTTCATGCACATCACACCACCATGTCATTGTATACTTGCCTTTTTGTGCAAGGGTATGCAAACTTTTGCACTCAGCTGCATCTACTTTTCCTCAATGCTAGTTATTCATATTAAGTGATTCCTTTCTTTTCTGTCTTGTCTTTTAGCTGTGCCAGGTGGTGCGGCTGGTTCCTGGTGCATACCTCGAGTACAAACAGGCACTGCTGAATGAGTGCCAGCGCCAGGGTGGCCTCCGACTGGCACAGGCTCGCTCACTCATCAAGATAGACGTGAACAAGACACGCAAAATCTATGACTTCCTCATCAAAGAAGGCTACATTAACAAAGTATAAGAGGAGTGAACATAAGCGCACTGTGCACTTCTTGCAGGCAGAGAGGTGACACGTCGCACATGAGCTCTGAGAACTGACGTTAAACCAGACATTCAGATTACGGGAACCATAATACAGATACGAATAAAGATGATCTGATGACCTGTTTCTACTCATTGCTACTGGTCTTTCTTTGAAAGGAAGATGCAGGTGACGTTTTGTCAAGTGCTGTTTGGAAAGCATGTGATACTGTGACTTAACAAAAAGTAAATATTCTACATGCAGCATTTTGCAATGTTTCTCTGTCAGTCAAGATTACACTTAGATTTTGTCAAGTTTGTCAAAATTGTGTAATCATGGAACATGATGTACTGTAATTAACCAAATGAATACACCTTTAGTGTGCTCTAAATTCAATATTTTCTGAACAACTGTGAGTCTCTCTCTCTCTCTCTCTCTCTCTTTCTCTCTCATATGCGCACACACACCTGGAGTGGCTGCAGGCTTAATCACAGCCCTGTATGCACACGACTGTATCACAATGCTAACGTTCACTTTAGCAGCCTAATAATTAGCGCTGCTCGTCTTAGCTCTGATATGCATGGTGTGTAACAAACGCTCCCTCTGTCAGGCTGTCTGAGAGCTGCCTAAAACAAGATCCTTTCTTTTCTGTCATAGGCGTATTTCTAAATAAAATGTCCACTGTCAGTGTCCAGTTGTTTTGGTCTTTATAATGTGCTGTGTGAATAGTTTAGAGCATGCCAGCTCCAGGATTATAGTGAACGGGAACATTTTACCACCTCAAATGCAAACATATATTCAAAAATTATTTAAAAAACAGATTTTGGAGTCAGTGTGGCAATTCCTGATTTGCCAGAATCTTGAAAAGAACTGAATCGATTTTTTTCCCTATCTCTAATGTCTCTAGTTGGTGGGTGGCAGCTCAGTCTTTCCCTGTCAGTCAGCTTGTCTGCAGACCATCATGTCTATTTCTGTGGCTCAGGTTACTCATCTACCTCTCTTCACTGGGACACTCTCACTTTTTAGGGGCACTTACTTTCTTCTGAGTTTTTTTTTTTATTTTTATGACAAGCCTTTTTATCTATTGTGTCTCCATTTTGAGGAAGTGAGTCTATATTCCCTTGACTTTCTGTGCTGCTATTCTGTCATCCTCATCTTTCACCACCTCGGCTCACAATATGAAGGCTGATAAATGTTTTTGGCCCACGCAGGTATTCACAGGATTTTGGTAGGATTTTAAACGTGCCATATTTTACTGCTTTCATCATGAAAAATAAGTCTCAGAGCTCCCCCAATGTTTCAGTCTCTATGTAAATGAGATACTCCCGAGCCATGGCCCGCCAGAGAACCTCAGAGTAAAATCCCAGGGGGAAGGATTCTTCTTATTAGAGGTCACAACAGGGAGATTATTTTTCTTCACATTTTTATGTTTGTACTCAAAATGGAGACATATCTGAATGTTTAAAAATTACTAAAAAATATTGTACAATACAACCTTTAATGTATGGATAATTTCATAAAGAAACCAAGTTTTCAAGTTGTCTTTATAATAATGTGTTAAAGCCGTACACTGTACAGTTTGTTTATAAAAATTTAATGAAGGCTTCCAAGTTTGTGATGAATGAAAACTCAATGTCTGGAGATTTTACAGAAAAAACTTTTAATACAGAGTAGATTGGCCATGCTAGCTAATGTGAACATACGGGCATATACTGTAGCAGTGTAGGCTCTGTGTGTATGAACAGAGAATTTCATGTTAATTACTAGTTAATTCATAGTTAATTCACTCACTCATCATCTATATAGTTTTCTTCTGTGTACAGGGTTGCGGGGGCCTGGAGCCTATCCCAGGATACTTGGGGCAGGAGTCAGGGTACATCCTAAACAGGGTGCCAGTCCATCACAGGGCACACACACACACTCATTCTCACAATATCGACAATTTAGATTTTTCAGTTCAATTTTATTTGTGTGGCGCTTTTAACAATGGTCATTGTCGCAAAGCAGCTTGACAGAATCAAAAGAAAATTAGCGAAATAAGTATGAAATGTGTGACAAAAATATGTATACACAGCAAAAAAAGAAATGCAGCTGGTGGCCACACCAGATACTGACTGGTACTTTTGATTTTGAGCCTCCCTTCATTCAGGGACACATTCATTAGTTTCAGCAGTCTCTTACATTGTTTTCTTTGGCTGGTGAAGGACGATAATTTGACATTTTTAGTTTGTCTTATGGTGTTGACTCTTTTAGTGTTCATACAAATATTTACACATTAAGTTTACTGAAAGTAAAAACAGTTGAAAGTCAGAGGATGTTTCTTTTTTTGCTGAGTATATAAATCAAAATGATCAGATGGTCCCTAATGAGTCTAGTAGAAAACTGACACTGGAGACTCCTGTACATTTAACATTAACATCTTACAGAAAAACTTGATGCCTGTGCCATGAGAGAAGAAAAATCCATTGATGCAAAACTGGTCATTCAGTATATTCATGTAGTCAGCTGACCTCATTTTTGACCTCAACAGAAGCAACTCTAGATTATAACATAACTGCCTCCACGTGCTTGTACAGTAGGCACTGGACATCACTTTATTCAGCTCTCTCCTTACTCTGATGCAACCTTGGAGCAGGGTGAATCTGGACTCATCAGACCACATTATCTTTTTCCAGTGCTCCACAGTCCAGTCTTTATGCTCCCTGGCAAATCAAAGCCCTTCTTTCTGATTAGTCTGACTAATAAGTGGTTTTCTTAAGGCTACACAGCTGTTTAGTCCAAATCCCTTTAGTTCTCTTCACATTGTGTGTATGGAATTATTACTTTTACTAACATACAGTAGCTGAAAGTTCTACTGTTTTTTTTCTCAATTTCATTTCACTAAACATTTAAGTGATCTCCCTTCATTAGTTTCAGCAATCTCTTACATTGTGTTCTTTGGCTGGTGAAGGATGATAATTTGACCTTTCTGAAACTGATTGATTACCTGTGAATTTGTCTTAATAGGTCTCTCTGGCATTGTAGAACAAAAATGAGAAATGTTTGGAAGAGGTTGGAAGGAGTGGGAATGTTGACCAAGCCACACACAAACACACAGCTTGATTGCCTTTTATTGTCCTGTTGCTTATGATGCACTGATGAGTCATGACTAACTTACCACCCACTTCAGTGTAGTCTCTTTCTGAATTCTGACAACATACTTCACCATTCAGCAACAGGTTGCTGTTTAATATTTTATATTACAGTTTTTCATTTTTAAGCATAACTTATCATGTCTCAGTTACCAAGTTCTAAAGATAGTTTGATTTGTGAATGTGTTAAATCCCATTCTGCTCCCACTAACACACACACTGGCTGTGGGTGTATTCACTACTGTCTCAGCTAGACACACGTGTGCCTGTGGGATCAGACACAGAGCTTTATCTCCGGCTCCAACCGTAAAGCTCTTCTCCACCCACCCTTAAAATGAGAGATGCATCAGCAGTCCAAATATAGCGGGTAAAGCTTTTCATAGCAGTAAGAATTTATTTCTGACTGAGTATTAGAAATGTGCCACACTGCTGCACTCTGTACTAGATCATAACTATCGGCTTAGGAAAAATAAAGCTAAAAGCTTTGGTGAAAGTTTTATCTAATTTTAACTGAAGAAAAGTAATAAATTTTACTGCCATAAAATAGTACAGAGTTAAAAATACAGTAAATCCTCAGAATGTATATATTGAATTAATTACAACTAGTCATGCATTTTAACTGTCGCATTTATGTCACAGAGTAGTTTAGGCTATAAATCAAAGCAGATTTAAATATGAATGACATGGGCAGGGGCTGGGTCATGAGAAAAAGGGCACATCTAACGTTGTTTAGCAATGCAAGTAGTAAAATCAATCATCAACTATGAACTACTACAAAACAAGGCAAAAATGTGGTAGGTAAAGATACACAAGCAACAGGGATGAAACACTGAAGAGGATTGTAAAAAAACGATTCCAAAACTTGGGAGAAGGGGATTGAGCCTGGAGACAGTGCTCCATGAGCCATCACCAGTGTTGGGGACGTTACTTTTTAAAGTAACTAATTACATTACAAAATTACTGTCATTA
>JAOVVB010000050.1:8902499-8916191 GCA_028570985.1 Heterobranchus longifilis
CCCAGACACCAGACTCATCCCAAAGAGACACACGGGGCATCCATGTGACGAGAACTCCAACCAGAAGCGGGGCACCAAATGTAAATAGTGAGGATCTATTTTATTGTAATGTTAGCCAACTTATTATTGATGCATCATATTAGTAAATTTTTTTTTTTTTAAATTATAATAATTTGCTTGGATGTTACTTCAGACTACAATTATAAACAAACAAAAATCTGCTTCTTTAGTCCACATTTTCTATCCCCTAATTTTCCCCCACGCACACTTCACATGTGACTCACTTACCTTGAACAGACAAATCAAACGTGGCAAGCTCATTCTTGATCATCTCCTCACTGGATTTTGCTTTTGGCTGAGCACTAGCCTTGAGGAAATCTGATTTGCCAAACTTGGGTTTGTCAGCCTGAAAAGCACCAAAGTCATCTGGCACCTCAGGATGTGTGGCCTCGAGGCCTGTATCAGCAGCGTCAGATTTTTCTGAAACAGTGCTGGCAAAGTCACCGAAATCATCATCTTCCTCCTCTCTAGGTGCATGCTGGGCAGAACTGAAATCTGCAAAGTCAGCAAACCCTGCATCCTCAATAGGGAAGGTAGTGACTTTTGCAACTGTTGTGTGTGTGATGTTCTCTGAGCTTCCAAATGATGTCTCCTTCTTGTGAAGAGTTGCTAAAGAAGGCAGCCCAGACACAGGAACTCCCTGGGCTTTGGTCCCCTGACCAGATGAGGCATCGTCTTTGTCGGACCAATCGCAGCTGCTTAGGCCGCTGATGCCAGCGCTCCCGTAATGGTCAAACTTGAGATCGTCACCCTCTGAAAGAGAATAGAATCCTCTGTGGTTTCAGATCATAGATTTAAACCGACAAACCAAACCAAAGACACTTACTCTTAAATCATTTATTAAAATTACTGAATTTGGTGCTTGTGTAATATTGTTTTACTGGTTCTCAATTTTTACCCATGATAATGTATACAAAAGGTAAACATGACTGCATTTGGAATTAAAAATGTCCAGTGCATTTTGATTAAACATTGCATTTGTTAATATAGTGTGTTAAAAACTTGCTGAGCTCAATGTTTTACCTGATTTGAATTACTGAATTTAAACAAGAGAATTCATGCCAATACTTTTATCTAGAGATCACACCTCCACATCTCTATGCCAGTGGAATGTTGAAATAAGCCTATGTGTGGAATTACTTCTTAATTTACCATCTGGTCTACTGCAGGCATTGGTGACCCTGGCCACTAAAGATGACTACCTAGAAACCCCGTAAGAAATACTTAAAATTGGCTGAACACTTGGGAGATACCTTTTCATCTATAACTACCATGTACAGTGGTTGCTGGAATTTTAGGTCAGCAGTTTCTGATTGTATCAGTGTGTCAGCCTATACAGCCTACCAATGGGGAAAATGAACACCATTTTCAGCATAGACACCGTGGTGTAGTCCTGTTAAAGAGTGCATTGGACACTCCCCAGTGTTACTGCTATATTGAGAAATGGCCCACTATCTACATGTATGTATTTATAAGAGATTTTAACTGCATAAATGAAGATGAAGTGATCACTACAAAGTGACCAACAAGACATGTGAGTCTAATAGAGTCCATAAGTGTTAAAAACATAGTAACACTGTTGTGTCTGATACAGCCACCCCAACAGCACAAATAAATGACCAAGTCAGTGTCACAGCTGTGCTGAGAGTGATTCACCAAGCAAATATTATATTATAGTCCATTTGTTCAGAGCAGGACTCTCTTACCGTTTATAGATCTGATTCATGGATGTTCACCCACAAGATAGCAAACAGTGATTCAAGCTTCAGGTGCATTGTGTTCCAATGCACAATAGTTTTCACCTGGGTGTGCCTGAGTACTGACTCATTTCAACCATTATATTGATATATATAGATTTTTTAATATACTTATGTCCTAGTTGTAAGCTAGCTGTGTTAATGCATGAGGCTTAGCCAAATGTGTTATGTGACCTTTTTCCTAATTATTTACTGTAACTGATGAGTTAGTTTAGCTCTTTGGAATTTGATTCCAGTGCTAATTGTTCAGGATTGGGACTGAACAGCTGAGAAAACCATTAGTTAGTGAGACTAGTTAGAAAAAAAGCTTAAATTTAAAGATTGGAATTTGGAGCAATGGGAAAATATATGTGGTCTGCTGGGTCCAGATTGACCCGATACTAGAGTGATAGGTGTTTAAGAAGGGAAGCGTATGAAGCAATGCATCCATCACGTATAGTGCCCACTGTATATTGTGTTATGATCTGCAGTTTCTTCAGTTGCTCATGTCTAGGCTCAGCACAGTTATATGGCAATATAATAAAGTCAGCTGATGACCTGAATGTAATGAGTTTTCTTCCCTGGTACTGTAGTACAGGACATAAAATGCAGGGGTTCTGTGTGCATGAGCATCTTACACATAAATTGAACACCACATTGACGTATTCAATGCGGCGAAAAAAAATCTTACTATGTGCGACTTTTTTGTTTTTTGGCCAGACCATGTATATAAGGAATTAAACACATAAAAAGCACAGAAGAATCTCCTCTGATTGAAAACCTGAGGAACCATATGATTTGCCTTACAGGTGGCACAACTGTCAGAGCTGCTTTAAAAATAATATTTAAAATGATTTTTTTGTTTGTTAATCATAATAATAATTAAAAGCACTGTGCAATAATTTCAGTTAAAAATCACCAACCTTTCCCGATGTGAAGATATTAAAGCACATTGGGGCTGTTCAGGTTCTCATTCCACTTTCATTGTGTTAAATACCTCAGACTTTAATGCCTGACCTTTAGAGATGCACCATTTGCAATTTTATGTATATATGTAAAATATATGTAGCTATATAATAAAAACTGACAATTAAATAACAAACATTTTCTCCAAAACGGCACAAGGTAATAAAAACCTTTCTCCAGATTACTAGTCGAAACTTTTTTTGTAAAATTAAACTGAAAATGAAAATTCAACAAGAAGGTTGAAGGGTACCGCACATTTCCTCCATGGACTGCTTTACATGCAATACTGGGCATGGGAATTAAGTGCAGACACTTATGATTGGCTAGTGCCAATATGTATTTTCTTTTGTGCACAGAATCTGTTATATCCAAGGCTGATCAAGATAAAAACCCGTCAATTCTGGGTACGACCCAATCGAACGATGCATCTCTACTAACATACTTAAACCAGGCCGTGTAATGTGTTTGTTCCTAAATTTTTGTTATTTAAAATTTTGTGTACATATTTAACAGAATGTATTTATAGACTTCACCGGATTTAAAAATTTGGGAATATTTTGGTTTTACTATTAAATATATTATGCAATTCATATCATTAGGCCACTTTTTTGCATCCTTGATTACTACAGATACAGTGATCAGTTTCCTAATAATTTCTTTTTGCTTAATAGTTATATGCTTTGTATTTTTCTCAAGAAACAACATAACCTGCCCTGCATACACTTTTAGTTTTGTTTGACACGACTGCTTGCATAAACCATTTGTGAAATTGACAAGGAACTTGTGCAGTGTGCTGGTTTCTTGCATGGCTAAATCTACATTGGGTAGCAAGAAGAAGAAAGAAGGAAAAGGAAAAAGTAAGAACGGCACGCATTTCAGCTACACCAGCATTCATATTTATTACGACAACATTGGCAGAGAAAGATAGGTCACAAAAAGGTTTGCTGTTACAAGAGCTTTGCCAAACACTTAAAAGGTCTCTTTTTTCTGTCATTATGAGAATACAAAGGCATGCAGAGTTGGGTGAAAATAGGAAAAAAGCAAGAATGTTAAAAGGGAGAATCCCGAAACCAGAACTGAGAAGGCATATTCACAGACTAAAATGTTATCGCGGCTCAAAGACACCTTCTAGTTGTGCTAAAAAAGGAGAAAGCAAGAGATAAACAGTTTCATACAGAACATTTACTAAGCAGCGATAAAAGGTGAATCAAAGTACAAGTTTTGTGCAGTTGTTGACCCTTTGAGGAACTGGAAGCTTCAGTAAAATCTTTCTCACAAGAACTTTCGGGAATCCTGATGTTAAGTCTTTACAGAAATGCCTAATAGTATTCTTATGACTTGCAATCTAATGGCTTTTAATTAAAGCAGACCCCCAGGCTGGATTATGTTGTGCAGCGGGGTGTAGATTATATCCTTGCTGCCAGGTGCTCAAAGGGTTATCAGTTAACAAAGAGGACTAGACTATCAGAGCATTAGATTTTTGAGTGACGGGTAGAGAACTAAGATGACAGAGACAGTATCCTTTTTCTCTCGCCACCCGTAAGTTCAGAGCTCCTGTGCACATGCTCTCAGCAGGAACAGCACAAGTGGCCAAAAGGTCGGCCAACATGTGGGACCTTACTTTATTTCTGGCATATTGCAAAAAACGATCACATCAGCATATAAAACACTGTGCAGAAATACTGATGATAAGCAATTGCACATAAATACAAACACAATCCGGAGTATCAATCAAGTCTACCTACTTTGAAAATAAATAAGAGCATATATTCCTGTAATAAAAATACACTATTAATCGAACATGTGTACATTTACTTGTCGTAAAACAGTCCCCTTCCTAGCAACATTCTTCTTGATTTCTTGTCAATTTCACAAATCGCAAATGCAGGCACAAATTGTGGCAAACAAAAACAAGGTATGTGACATGGTGTGCCCTGTGAGAACCACTTTAGGCTCTGTTAAACTGCAGTGAACCCAGAGAATGTCACATACGAAAACGAGAAAGCATGTTTCAGGGGCTCTGGCTTGAAAAAGAGATACTGGGAAAAGAGATACTGTCTCTTCAAAAGTTAAGAAGACATCCAGAGCTTAGTGCAGGTAAAATTAATACTGGACAGTGGTTAAGCAGTGACCAAAAGATAATGAGTTCAAATCCCAGAACATACAAGCTGCGCTTCTTATCCTGTCTTACTTGCTTTTGATGCAAAGCGACTAACATCAGCCAATGAACAAGTAAATATTTATGTCTGAGCTCTGCCCTGTAACCTGACTAGAGGCATCAGTATCAGCAATACAAAACATATAAATAAATAAATTAATTAATTAATTAAATAATAAATAAATACATAAATAAATAAAAATGGGTGATTTGTTGTATAGGTTTAGTTATTTTTAGAGCACAGTATTTGTGTCTTCTTATGCAGGGACTAACAAGCCTACTGGAATGAATTAAACACTAACAGGCTGTGACAGTAAGGCAATGGGGCAAATTTTTTTTTACCTTTATCCCCTTTCCAACAGGCTCAGAAAAGCTATATGTTGACTTAGGTCTCAGCATTTCCTGAAATTGGGCTGATATTGTAGTCGAGTTATAGGTTAATGCAATGATGTGATACCTTGCAGGAAAACTGTACAAGATGAGGCAGAGGTTGAGATGCTGGGTAGATGAATGATGATTAACAGAAGAGGAAAAAAAATATCAAAATAATAGACGTCTTATTAAAGCCTATTTGAATTCAAGTAATGGAGTTTTAAAAAATGTCATCTTCATTGCCAAGAAGTGGCATCAACTTTAAAAAAAAAAAAAAAAAAAAGAGGCTAACGAAAAGATCAAATTTAAAATACAGCAACAATATTAGAGAATAAAAGTTACAAATAATTTTGGTCTGTTCATACCATTTACTGTTCAAATTGTAACAATAATCTCTTCATTTTTGCCAAATCACAGGTGATAGCTGATTACTTTTTACAATTACAAATATTTTGACAACAGTTGTAAATCCTGATATGAAGCAAAAGCCACGTTTTTTAAATGGGAAAAAGTAGTGGGCATTAATGTAGATATTTTCTGTATGACTGAGTTAATCAGTTATTTTTTTCAGCATTGCCCTGAATGAACCATTTAAGAAATGAAGGAAATGAGAACTGTAAATCTGACATTCAGGACAATGATGATTAGTCATAGGAAAGTGTGCTCTTAGTCCAATAAAGCATTGTAGTAGTAATAGTGCAGAATGTGAAACAGTTTTATTATTATTTCAAATGGGCAAGACTAAATAAGGCTGCAGACCGGATTGGGCCCATGAGCCTCGAGAGTTTGTTACACGTTATAGGGGCAAGATTATTTGTGGTCATGTCTGAAAATTCTTCTGCCTATGTTAACACTTATAAAGAGTCCATAAAATATGGAGAGCTGAATCACCCCCTGAGAGACCAAGGGGTGAAAAAAAATACTGTTTCGCGTTTCGACCCAAGAGCTGAACCTGAAACCGAGTATACAAGAAGTTTATTTCCACAATTACGTGCGAAAGGCAGACACTAAAATTCTGACTAGTAGCAGGATTGCAGCTCAGTCTAAAAGCAACAAATCTCTGCAGAACATTCATTTCTAAGAGAGACATTGGCCATCATTACTATCACAAACATTACTGTGTTGGAGAAAGGCTGTGCTGTGATACTTTGAATGAAGCTGCAGAACAGAGGATGAGTCACCAGGTTTATTATACCCAATGATGTTAGAGGATTTAAAAGGATTATATGTAGTTTGCGCTTTCCAATTACATCTGGAAATCCAGATAAATACTGTCAGTCACTGTCGCTAACACTAAATCTTTAAATAGAAGCTTAGGTTTTTCAAAAATGTTAAAATGAATGAATATGTAATCATAAATAAATAAACACAGGGTAAATGGAAGGTGATGAATAAAATGAGATAAAATGGTATGTGCCGAGCTTCCAATTAGTCAGAAACGTTTAGCCTCTCAAATCTAACTACTCTTCCTTTCTCCCTGTAAAAAGGCCATGAAAAGGCCTGACTGAAACAAGGAGTGTGCATCAGTATGTGTAAGTGTGCATCTCACCACAGTAAGCGCACTAATTCCTCACCTGCAGCAGGGGGCTGATGGGAGTTCAGGCCTGGGAGGTCCAATGAACTGTCAGATGCACCGTGCTTTAGCTCTCCAGCAACATCTGATAACTTCATGTCCAGCTGCACAGACAGTGCGTCCTCCGAGTCATCTTTTCCCACGCTGCTGCCCCCAATAGATGGCAGATCCAATGACTTAACTGAAGCGGAGTCTTCCTTGGTCTGTTTGAAGGCAGCCATCTTATCTACCAAGCTTTTCTCTTGAAATTTGGATGACTGAAAGTCAGCAAAGTCATCACTCTCCTTGCTGATCTCATTTGGCTGCTTCCCAGGATTACCAAATGACAAGAAATCGGCAAAGTCATCCTGTACCGCTGCTCCTCCTCCTCCTGATCCTCTCTGAGCTGAGGCAGCTGCCTCAGAAGCAGAAGATGAGGAGGAGGATGAGCCAAAGAGTGCAAAGTCACCAAAGTCATCTGGTTTGGGGCCCGTGGAAGGAAGTAGCAGTGAAGGGGCCACAGAGGAAGAGGAGGAGGAGGAATTGGAAAAGGAGGTGGCTTTAGAGTCGACAGTGGAAGTAGGAACTACAGAGGAAAAAAGGTCCAAGTCTGACATGTTTAGAGGGTTTTTCGGTTGTACCAGGGGTGCTGGATGGGTCTGCGACTGTGAAAGAGAATGAGAAGGGCCGAAAGGAATTGGGAAATTAGCAGATTGGAATGTCTTGGCCTGGTCTGGAGGGTCTAGTGGAGAAGTACTGTTGGCTGTTTTAAAGTCGGTGAAGCCGTCATCAGCACCGATGGACTTGAAATCAGCAAATCCTTCTCCTGAAGTGAGGAAAATAGAAAGAAAAACCATCAAAAGTCTGATGTGACTGGCACAATATGGAGCCATTCAAGGCCTCCCTTGACCTGATTTATATGATTTCTCAATCCTACAAAGGAAAAAGCAGTTTAATTTTAGCTTTGAAACACATCAGACACTCCAGTTCAACTTTGAAACCACTCAGGGAATTGCTCAGTGTGAAAGGAGACTCATAGAGAAGAAAGAAAAACCACAAAATAAGCACCTCAAGCCACTCATATATGCAAACATTACATGCACGGAGATGATGATTCAGGGCGTTAAGAGGTTATGCCTCATTGAGATTTTGCTCTCTGTGGAAGCATGTAATCTCCATTTGTACGGAGCTTCTCGCACTACATTCTGGAAAAACAGCAGTTCACAAATTATTGGCTATAGTAAATTGCAATAGAAACAAAATTGCTAGAATGGTGCAGAGATAGACTGGCTCCTGAGAAAGGAGGCAGAAAGAAACAAACACTGCTGAGCACAGGATTGTGAAAAGAGGCCAACACCACTGTTAACTTACTGGAGCTCTCAAAGTTGCCCCCATTGGATTCTGCTCTAGTAAGATAGAAATACAACCACATATAGGCTGACTAAAATGCACAAGCACTTTAACACAAGGGTACAATATTACATTCAGTAAAAAGGCCCTTATTTATCAAAAATTTATTGCTGTAGTGATATAAAGTAAACAATAAATAAATACATACCAATTGCAAAATCCCAATTAACTATTTATAAGTAAACTGGACTAAACAGGATAGTCTATTAAACAGTGTTTATATGCACATTATACGCAGTAATCTAATTAACATTATAAAGCATAAAGCAAGGTTAAGTGCCAACTTTACCATAACACAGTGGAGTGTGCGAGTACAGTCTGATCACACTGCTAACGAGTTTTACACACTTTCTTTTTAAAATGTATGTAACCAAATTTAAATGCAATTGTTTTTAGGAACAACTGCATAAGAAATTAAAGATTTTCTTTCTTTCTTCCTTGTGGTTAAGTGTACACATTCTGCAGGAATGTCTGATAATGCGTTATACTGTTTTCAAGCGACGACCTACATCTGCCATATGTGTAACAAACATTTTTCTCTTACGTAACATATACAAACTAATCAGACACAGGTTCACATTGATATAAGGATTATTAAAATGACATTTATTTACCAAGCTTGTTCAATCAGATGCTGACTAGCTAATTGTTCAGATGGAGGTGTTTATTTAGATTAAGCTATCAATCATATTACTGGCAGGTTATTAGGCTGTGTGTAAAAGTTACCTATATGTTACAGTTTATAGGAAAGGTTCATACATTGAACTCAAAGCAAACTTTGCAGAAATGTTTAACTATGCATTACATGTTCAAGATTTGCTGTATAAGAGTGGAAAATGCTTACCGACTGGCTTCCTGTCTGATGGCTGCTCTAGCTCTCTGAAGACACTGTATTTGTCTCCAAGATCTAAAATGAACCCCACAAAGATATCATAAATAATTAATTGTGAATAAGGAATAAAGTAACTGTTACAATAAATGGTTGCTTGACATTAGGCTTAGAAGGTATACAATGAGGGTGTGTGAATCTGCAAATGTAGTATTGTGTCCTATACCCGAGACAGGAGGTGTGGGTTCTGAAGGATGCTCCACTGACAGATGTTTAAACACTGCATACTTATCAGAGGTAGAAGATGATGATGAACCAGACACTGGAGTCAGCATGGCTGGAATGCTGTAACACACATACACACATTATTCAGGTTATAACTAACTACTTTTTTTTTTTATACATATAATTTTCCATTCTGGGTCAAACACATCGGAGTCATCACCAACCCCTCCAACCTGAAACTAAGAAATGGCTCTGTACACTCTGGAATTATGGAAAACAGAAAAGCTGCTCTGCCTCCTCCTCTCCTTCTGCTTGTGATAATTGCTTTCTGCCTGATGAACATGGGATCTCTGTGCACAGTTTGGAAATTAGACAAGTTTCTCTGGTGATCATTGAAACCGGTTCATTAGCAAAAATGACGAAGCTTAATCAGTCTTCATGGCGGACAATGACAAGCTATCACAAAGTGGCCAGTATATGATGCACTAAGACTTACATGAGAAATGAGAAATAATGCAACATGACTGGAAATAAAAAAAAGCAAATTGATAGTAAGGAGAAAGACAAAGTTGAATACATTTAACTCTTTACAGAGGGCAAAGAGTGTTGGTACCTGCTTTGAGAGGAAGTCACTGCAGCGAATGTTCCTCCTGTCTCTCCTTGGAAATCTGTGAACGAATCATCTCCAGCTTTTGGAGCCTCCTGAAAATCCTGGAAATCATCATCATCTGCTTTGGTTCCCTAAAATAGAACAACGTAAAAGTGCATCAGTGTTCTTTTTCTCAATGTAGACAACTGGTTTTGAAAGAAAAAAAAAAAAAGAAACCTACTGGACAAATTGATGTTCATAGAGACAAACTTTTGAATGATTTGATACACCACCACAGCCACACATCTGCCTGTATTCAAGTAAGTTACCTGGACAGGAGGGAAGTTGGCAATGAAGCTGTTGGAAGGTTGTGCCATTGAGTTGGAAGTCATGGGCATGACGGCTGGCGTGGCAGAAGGCATTATGTGCTGCTGGTGTGTCAAGACGGCAGGCATAGCCATAGCCATTGCAGGCAAGTTGGGAACTGGAGGGGTGGGGAACTGGCTCAGGATGTCCACGCTCATCGCTGGAAGTCCACTCTGAAACAAAAGACCATCAGAGTTACATCCAACAGAAATCCCATTTGTGGGCTCTAAGAGTTTCCAAACTGGAACTTAAATCTTACAGTACGTCATGAAATAAAAACCATTGATTCAGTGTTTGACCTAATGCAGAACTGCATTATCCAACATTAATGCTTACATTTCTAATCAGCAAATCTTAAATCTCCTTAAACCACCAGCACACCTCAATCTTCACCAAAGCATAAGAGGTTTTCCTAAATTACTCATCCCAAGGGGGCTGCTGTTATATTGCTGCATTTGGGCTCAAGGACATAAAGAGGTATTTGTCAGGCACTGATTACCCCGCCTGTCTATACAAATAGGAATACACATGCGCATACCCTATTTTTAAAAACTGAATAAATATAATATCAGAAAAGAATGTGCATTTCATCAAGATAAATTTTGAAAACAAGCAATAAAGCAAAATCACACCAGGGTAGAACTTCTGCAGTGTGCAACTTCTTCACATACAATTATAAAAAAAAAACTAAATTATTCTTAAATAAAATGGCTCATTGGAACCAAAATATGAAGAAATAAGGGGAGACTTACTACAATGACATACCTTGAGTATAAAAATTAATACCCCCCTACCACCCCCTAAAATAATCCCATGTTCTTTGACGCCTGAAATGAACAAACTTTTTGTTTTTTATCCGGGTGTATTTACGCAGTGCAACTTTAAGATCCAAGTGAAAGATTTAACCCCAATATGTCAGAGAAAAATAGAAAAAAAAAAGAAAGAAAAAGAATCACTGATTTGGAAAAGAATCACCCCCTCCAAAAAATGACTTGAACTCAATCAGAATGAATCCTTCTCAATTGAACAAAGCTTTCAAAAAACATTTGACTTTCAACTGTGATCAATTGTAATCAATTTGATTGGCTCAGCATAAAAAGCTGGAGCATTTCTTTCCCTGGTAGTATAACTGAAGCAAACGTTTAAGCATGAATGACACGACATTGTCAAAAGATCTCCAGGAGAAAGAGGCAAAAGACAGGAGATTGATACAAAAAGATCCAAAGGCTGTATCACTGCCAAGGAAGCAGAGTGAAGTCTATTATTAAGAAGTGTGAGGTATTTGGTACCACACAGACCCTTCCTGGATCAAGATTTCGCTCCAAACTGTGTAAAAGAGCCAGGAGGAAACGGAGCAGCAAGGCTACCAAGAGGCCTACAGAAACTCTGTAGCAGTTGCAGAAATTTATGACAGAGTGGTCAGTGTGCTCATGTGACAGCAATATCACAAATTCTCCACAAATGTGGCCTGTATTGGAGGGTTGCGCAAAAAAAAAAAAAAAAAAAGAGCCTGAGCGACTGAGCTTTGCCAAAAATCACATTAATGATTTTAAGGCCACATGGAAAAAGGTGTTTTGATCTGAGGATATGAGGAAAATTTTAATTATTTACACAAGATCAAATTATATGTCTGCCAGAAATCCAATACATCTCACTATCCAAATAACACCTTTCACGCAGGTAACCCTAACCCTTTCACTTGAATAACTTGGATACAGCTAGATAAAGGAAAAAATGTCTGCAAACCAACAAAATGTCATTATTTTAAATAAGGGGGGTGCTTCTATAGTGATGGCTTTCTCAATCCTTTTTTTATATCAACTCCATGTTCTACCTGTGCTACTCCAATCAAGGCCAGCACAGTGTACAGTTCCTCCTTTGTCAGCTTGCCCGGTGTAGTACGATTGGCTGAGGCCCAGATCTGACCCAGAGCCTCTCGTGGCAGACCCGATGACATCAGAATGGGGTAAAGTTTGGCTGTATCAATGCCTGCTGGAGTCATTGTAAACTCCAAAACCTTCTTGAACATCTCTATGCAAAACACAAAGGCATACACAATTTTAAAGAAGGCATATACCTTTCAAAAACAGACTGAGAAAACTGACTCTTTCTAATTACCTGGAATAAGAGTGTCATTGTAGAGCCAGGCTGGCAACAAGGACTGCATTTCTTGCTGAGAATAGACACCAACACCTGCTTGTGGTAAAAGAATGATACAGTGAGATGGCATTAAGTTTTTAACTAAGCATACTGTTCCCCATGCCTCCTGCTGAACTCAGCACAGATGTTTCAACTGATGCTATATTTCTCCATGTCTTCAGTAAAACCCACATATTAGAACAAGATACTGATTACACAGCTGTAATGAAGTCAACATGTACATTTACTGTGCATATAAAGAAAAGAAAAAAGCTGCCTCTATGAACCTGTCTTTGGAATAAGAAGTCAGAATGAAAACAGATACCAGACTTCCACAGGATCATCACTGACATTAGAAATCAAGCATGCTTCATGTCATTTACAGCAGGTGTGAAAGGTTAGCATCGACCTTACATCACATTGTGTTAGTCAATTTGTCAAGAGACAAGAGATTATTGATTGGTGAAATCCTTATAAAAGTTTGCAAGCAAGAAACGGCTAGCAATACAGAGACAAAGTGCAGTGTGATCAGGTAAAACTCCAGTGGATCTCTAGGGACAGAATTTAATTCTCCGCACTGTTAACCAAGCAGGTGTCAGACGACTCTATTGAGGCCTGGATTAAGGGAGAAAAAGCTCAGTGCAGGGAAAAAGTGCTGAGAAACCTTGCAACCTTGCAGTTTCCTTCAAAGAAATTTCACTGAACCGGTATAGTTATGCTTAAGAAAATGAAGTGAGATTTTCAGGACCAAGTAGTTTTCTTTTCCAGACAGAACTTCTCGATAGTTATCCCTGTGTTTCAAACATCCTCTGTAAGACTGCCTGCCTTTGACACAGGTTTTAATCCTGTAGATCTCCTAAAGATAACTTTGTAGTTCTTACTGTAAATCTGATTGATTAATTCATGGTTGTTGATTAATTTGCAAGACACATTTCAGGTTGAATTAATTCCAATCATCAGGGGCGTTTCAAGGATTTTCAGTTAAGGGGGGCTCAGCCCCCTTAGATGTTAAACACATATTTGGCTTGTTCAGAATCAGTACTCAAATTAGTCTTCTTGATCACACATGCTGTTTACCGTATAAACCTTTTTCTATGTACAGGGACAATCAGAAAAATGTAACCAGAAAACAGCATATAACTTTAAACTTACATTGATTAGCAATTTAAACAACACACCTATGAGGCTGGACAATGGAATAAACTGTGTGGGAGCCAATAATGTCAAACATTTATCTGTTAATTCTTTGACAATACTGCTGCTTTTTGTTGGAAACTGGCAGACATAAAA
>JAOVVB010000050.1:8916291-8926867 GCA_028570985.1 Heterobranchus longifilis
CAATTCCGCAGCGCAAGAGAGAGAAAAACCGTTGGCTCAGTTGTGATCACGTGACGCTCGGCGTCAAAACAAGAAGCACATGCGTGATACATGATACTCGGTGCTCGTAAACCAAGACTCGTTCGTTTTCCAAATCAAAATTTTTTTTAAATCTTTGTTCGTCTTGCGGAATGCTCGCAATCCGCATTACTCGTAATCCGAGGTTTCACTGTATAAGGATTTTGCTCTTTAAAAAAAGAAATTCTCATCTAACCTCAGATCTTGATGGTTGTCCTTTGGCCCAGCCTGTATAACTGACGACAGACCCATCTGTCCATTTAAATCCTTTGTTTGCCAAGTTACTGAAGCCAATCCATAAATATGCATTGTTATCTCCATCCAGCAGTAAAGTTAAAAAGGCTTTACACAGAAAAGAATAATGAAAAAATAAATTAAGATTTATTTCCCTCTGAATAAAAAAAGCCAACAATGCAAAACTTGACCTCATAAGCTTTAGCAGGTTGTTGTGAGCCTGCTATGTTTTAAAGTTCAAAATGATAGGAAAGCATTATTTAGGCAATATCACACAAGAGGGAATGTTTTTGTGCTGAATATCAGCATAGCTGAAATATCCTGTGCAAGATCACATCTTGAGTGTGATACTGCTTTTATACAACAGTCCCACAAACACCATTTATTATAAACAGATTATGATTTGTTTGTTTATTTAACCAGTTATTTTTGCTCCGCCAACACATATCCTTTACAACATCAGTTACGTTAAATGTGGTTCAATCCCAAATTGTGATAAATGGAAAGCTTGTGTGCTACTGAGGGCGTACAATCCCTGGTTTCATACACCAATTAGAGTCCTTAATCAGAGGTTAAAGAGGGATTTGAGATTCAGCCTTGTGTTAGAAGGTTCAGAGGAAATTCATAACAACTTATGAGCAATTACTAAGAAAAATTATTTCTTTAAGATGACATAACATCATCAGATGTGTTTTCTTGCTGAAAGTGCTTCCATGACTGGTTTTGAATGTGGGTTTTGTCAGGCAGTTGTTCTCTCCTCATTATGGCAGACAATGGACTGTCCCGTAAATCTAGTGTTTTTCTTTATATTTCGACATATTTCACTTTAAATTATCAGCTCCATTAACCTCCAGGTTCCGGGGTTAAATCCCAAATAGCATTAGCTGAAAAGCTTGTGTGCTATGTAGAGTGTACAATTCATTGTTATACACACACACACACACACAGACACACACACACACTAGTGATGGAAAGTTTGGAACATTTTAGTGTCTCGTTTCTTTAAATCTCGTTCACCAAAATGAATTAATCTTTTTTTGAGTCATTTAGTTCATTTTGTTCTTTTGATCAGAAATAAAATGAAATGTTACATTTTTAATAAACAGACCCCCCAACATATCTACATGCAGTACACACATCTCATAAGACTCATAAGAAGAACAGCTAAATTCTGTTTCCTGTGTAATGCACTGCATAGCGTCTATGAGAGTCAGGCGACAAAAGGATGAATGGTTCACACCAAAAGACACGTAGGTAGAGGTACCTACACATTTCTGTTCCCTGTACATAACCTACAGAAGTTTTTCAATGCTTTGCGCATGCACGCCCAGTAGAGAATGAACGAATCACTCTCTGAGACTACTCATTCTTTTGAGTCACAGAAAAGATTCATTTAAAAAGAATGAACATTCATGAAGGACCCATCACTAACACACACACACACACACACAAATTAGGCCCCTTCATCAGGGATTGGAGTGCAATTTGGAATTCACGCTTGTATTAGGAGCTAGTTAGTGCCCAAACACTATGACATCAGCAATATGACATCATAATGTGCAAGGGTCCTCTTGTTAGCTTTGTAGCCAAAATGAAAGAGCACAGATGGTTCAGATGTGATTTGCAATGCCTTAGATTAATTATTAAATGGTCAAAGTTTTTTTTAGATGATGTAATTTTATCACTGTTATGTTTTCTTGCTGACAGTGATTATGTGACTGGTTTTGAATGTGCCCAATGCGATTGCTCAGTCAGAACAATTGTATAATACTTTATACGGTGGGTATTAAAAAAAATCACCCCCTTTAAAATTAATAAATTTTGTTGCTTTGCAGCCTGAAATGAATACAGACACAGTTTTTGATTTGTCAATGGGAAAAAGGTTTACCTTTCACTATTACAAAAGACATAACCAGTCAAAGTAGGCAAATATTGCAAAGTCTAGATGTTATGCTAAGTTATAGAAACATCCCAAGGGACTAAAAGGTGTTATTAAAGTAAAAGGTGGTCAAATAAAATACTGACACGGTGGTGATCCTTTTCCAACTTAGTGATTCTGTTTTCTTCTGACATGTTGGTGTTATTTAAAAAAAATTGTGAATAGTAAAAGAGTAAATACAGCTGGATGAAAAAAAAAGTGTGTCTTCATTTCAGGCTGCAAAGCAACAAAATGTCATTATTTAAATTAAATAATTAAAATGTTATTATTTTACTCGCTTAAAAATCCGTGTTTTCTCTCTGCTCAAGGCTTAGCCTGCTCTATGCCTGCTGTGTGTGTGTCTGTGTGCGCGCGCGTCATTGGACACCGTGCCACACACAGACCACTCCTACTTTCACCTTCACAGATACACACACACACTCTTTCTCTCTGCTCTACACAGAAACACTTAAAAACACTTAACACTTAAAAATTTGATTTGGTTTACGAGCATTTTGGAATAAGAGCCTGCTGCCGGAACGAATTATGCTCGTAATCCAAGGTTCCACTATATATATTTTGCAGATGTAAAGCATACATGTCTATGTTTTTTGCGCTAGTCCATTTTTATTTTATTTTATTATTATTATAACAGCTCAAGGAGCAACATGTTTCTGCACTTTCTAAAGATTTTAGTTCTGTTTTGAATAAAGGTTTGGAAATTAATGATTTTCGCGGGTTTTGTTTTTCATCCGATTAATCGAAAAACTAATCGACAGACTAATCGATTATTAAAATAATCGTTAGTTGCAGCCCTAATATAATCAAAACATATGCATGCACTAGTAACTGTAAATAATAAGAAAAGAGCCCCATTGGAAAATGCATCCTCTTAAATAATTTGCAGAAGTACTTTATGATTAGTAGAGCTAGAAAGACTGACAACACAGCTGCAAGTTAAATTACGTCGAGTTTGAATGATAGATGAGAGGTACACGAACTGCTCTGCTCTCACCACTAGCATTTGATGCCTGCCGGGGCAGAGCTTCGGCTGTTGTGGGAGCTGGGGAAGCAGTCGGAGGCTCAGGAGTCTTCTCCACAGTAAAGGCAGCACTGATGTCATCCGCGTACTGGGCCCAGTTGCGAGCTCTGGGGCTACTCTCGAAGAGTACCGATACCTGAGATCTGGGAGTCAGCTCGGACATGGCCTGGCAGGGCTTAAAGTTAACCTGAGCCTTCTTATCGCCTGAGAGATCACACGAGGAGAAAAGCTTTTCCTCCAGAGTTGGTCCTAAAGAGCAGGGCAAGGAACTGAAAGGTTTACCACTGGTCCTGAAAGCACCTTCTCTAATTTGAACATTAATACCTTCATGCAAAGGTTATTACTGACCTTATTTGGTCAAACTGGTTGGAAATAATCACAATTAATGGTGTAAAACTCTTAATAAGCAATGTGTAGTTTTAAAAGCTTTGGATTGCATCTAAACTCTGCAAGATGGAAGCTAAGCACCTGGCAATATTACACTATAGCCTAAATGTAGCTTTACACAGCTCTCCTCCAGCTGAATATTTCAACAACGCGTCCACATGTACGTGTTATGATATTTCTGTGTCCAAGTGACATCCTAAGGTTACCTATAAATACAGCTCATGAGTCATAGCAAAGCAGTAATCACATTTCGGGCACTAATGAGAATGAATGATGAGGAAATAAAAACAGAGAATGAGACAGAAGTTACCTTGGAATGTAGATTGGGAGCTGGAGATGACAGAAGAGTGATGAGGGACAGTGAATGTGGGCAGAGAGGGAGCAAGGGAAAAGGGAAGAGAGCTGGAAGAGGGCCGCTGCCCTGTCCCTGCCTCTAAAGGTGTTCTATTGACACCTGAGGAGGAAGAGGAGGGCAATGGGAGAGAGGAACTGGGAAAGGAGGCCTCAATAGGGCCCTGTATAAAGTCAGTAAATTCATCATCATCCTCTGCGAAAGCAGGGGAGGGGGAGTGTGGTGGGACAGAGGAGTGAGATGGCGATGAGTCTGCAAAAACAAACAAAATAGTGAAACAGGCACGTGTTTCATGGAGGAATTACAGTGTCATGGGAGACAGGCAGGAGTATTTTTACACATATGTAAGATGTAAATTTCAAAATTAGACTTTTTAATTAAAGAAATAAAAACAAAAAAGCAAGTGAGGACAATAAATAAGTAGTACCAATCAAGCAGAAAACAAATAAGTTATTTCTTGGATCTAAAATAAGACATGCATCCACTTTGCAGGAAGATCATGAAAACAGAAAATCCAGAGTTTTTCAAGTCTGTCTTTAATCAAAATGGTGCGTGCATGTATATTACAATAGGTTTAGTCATTATAAAATTTCCTGCACTGAACACTGACTGTAAAGGTTGTCACCTTGAACGTGAATACAATGTGAGTAATCAGGGGCAAATTACACAACCTTCGTTCCGTGCAAAAATGCATTCCAACATTCAACCGAGACTTATTTGAAGATTCTGCAGTCTCACTGAGCTGATATCTTTCAAAGGTATGGTGTATTTAGTATAATTTTAACTCTCTTCTTACACCAGAACCAGCTGTCTTTAACCAGGACAGTTGTTTCTGGTCAGCCTTACGGGTCAGGTGAAAGAAAAGGGTTAAGTTTGTACTAAGAACACCATAATTTTGAAACATAATTCGATTTATCGCAGGTCCCTATTACTCACGTTGTACTCAATTACAGGTGACAAACTTCACATGCAGAGCAGGAAGATTTATAATGACCAAGACCTATGGTAACGTACTTATAGGCACCTTAATTTTAATTTAAGAAAGATTTAAACCTAACAGAATGATAGGCATTAACTTCCCCATAAACACGTGTCTCTTTAATCTTCAGTGGCAATGCTACGGTTAATCTCAAACTTCTTGTGACAGACATAATCAGGGGGGTAAAACATTCTGAGGATGTGCTGACAAAAGCAATTCAGGACTGTACCTGGTTTCTTAGATTGAGAAGATGGAGTGGGATGCATCTTTGCATCTCTACTGAAGCCATCTAAATTTCCTTTTATGGCTTCCAGTGCATCATCTCGACTCTTCTCTCCAGTCTGTACACACAAGAGCAATTTGTTATAGCTGAGCTCAACAATATGCTTAATTATGTAATTATATAAGGAGTGTCAAAATTAAGTCGATATCTTCTCTATAATGAGGATTTCACGTCTCACTTTGGGTTTGACGCTGCTCAAGAGACGGAGTTTCTGCTTCTGCTCTTCAAACTGCCTCCTTTTGCGATCTTCCTCTAGCATGCGCTGTTGCTGCTCAAAACGCTTCCTATGCACATACACCCAAAAACCAGAATGAGGAGCTTTGCAGCATGTTCCAGTCAGGCAGTGTAAAAGTTAAGAGACTCACTGGTGCTCCTCTGCCATCTGTTTCTGTAGGTCAGCAGGGTACTGTGGTCCTGTGCCCCTCATTCCCATGAACTGGGGTTGACCCATGAACTGCATGCCTGGTGCCTGCATCCCCATGGCCATGCCACCCTGAGAAGAACAAGAAAAAGAATTAGAATTAAGTCAGTACAGTAAGTAATAGAGATGAAGTTATGAATTGCAATTCTCTTGAGAAATTAATTGCTATTCTGATTCCAGAATCAATATTTTAAAACCTATTACATTTATAATAGAAATGAACCAGTTGATCGGTCAGGGATTCTGTACTGAGAGCAGAAGCTTCAGAGTGGCACAACAGGAACGCATTTTTATGGCTGTTACATTATCAAAAATTGCACACATTAAAAGCCCACGGTCTGTCTTTTTCTCCAAACTCGAATTTGTCTCAAAATCCACTCATTACACAAACTTACACTTAGTCTCAAAACACCATGTGCACTAATTAGTCAAAATTTTGCATGCATTAGAAGCCCAGCGTGCCGGTGTAAGAAGACGCTCAACCCACACACTCACTTTTAAGTTTTGAGACTTTGGAGGTGTTAGAGGAGGTAAAACGTTGCGGTTTCTTTATAATCCTACAGGTAAACGTAGAAAAAGGTATTTACACTTTTCATGCCAGGTGGTAGGAGTGAATTATTTGTTAAGTTTTAATTTGTATTAGAAATAATAGTTGTTAATTATTAGTCATAATAATGTTGTTGTTGGTCTTTCAGCTGCTCCCGGCAAGGGGTCACTACACCCTTCCTGACGCAACCCTTCCATTTTATCCGGGCTTGGGACCGGCACTACATCCAGTGGCTGGGGTTGCCCTTTTTAATTATTAGTATTGGAAGTTATTTTGCATTGCTTAAATCATGTGGTTGGATTGGAAGTGAGAAAACTGATGCTTTAAGGAATGGGTACATTTAATTAATCATTAAACCTTTTTTTAAAAGTTTAAAATTGCAATAAAATCATGTGAAAATGTAAGATTGAATCTGGATAAAATTGTGATACTCATAGAATCGCAATTTTAATCAAATCAGCACCCAAGAATCGTAATAATATGGATAAATGTATGGTATCTTATGATTATATTATGATGCCACACCAGGTAACCTAGGATGAAAAGTGCTGTGTACCGTGTCATTATACATTATATTTCTTACATCACTAAACATTATTTTACTAGTGTTAAAAACTACTATAAAACCGTGTAGCAGGAATTCAGTGTTAAGAACGTTGAAAAAGGAGATTATTCTTGTCTTAATAATAACCTGCATGGGCATTGGGCCGGAAGGCATCGGGGCACCGAAATTCATTCCCATCATGCCTTGCATGTTGGGCTGCATGACCGGGACCATGGGAAATCCCTGTTGCTGTGGCTGTTGCTGCATGGGCATCATTCCTGTCAGGAGTCACAAAGTGGATAAGAGTCAGAATAATAAATACTTAATATTTGACCTACTGTGACAATAATCTGAACAATTGCAGATTATGCAAGTATATAAATATTTTCCAAAATTAATTCACACACTCAGCATCCAGTTTATTAGGAACACCTGTAAACCTGCACCTGGCAGTGGGTGAGATATATTAGGCAGCAAATGGACATGAAGTTGAAGCTTTGGAAGCAGAAACAAATGGACAAGAGTAAGATCTTTAAGCGACTTTGAGAAGGGCCAAATTGTGATGGCTGAACCAGATCAACTCCAAATCTGCAGCTCTTGTGAGATGTCCCCAGTATGCAGTGGTCAGGACCTACCAAATGCAGTTCATAGGAAATAGGGAAGAAAGAAAAGAAATCACAAACCATAACTGAATTAGGGCTGAAACGATTCATTGAGGAACTCGAGTAATTCGATTACAAAAAATGATTGAGGCAAAATCTTCTGCCTCAAAGCTTCTTTTAATTAATTTTAAAAGCTTGCGTTATGTTTTTGCGTAATTATTTGTTTGGAAGCGCAATTATTTGTTTGGAATGAAGAAGAAGCGCTTACGTCACACATATGTGAATAATGACAATGCTTATTTTTGATAAAACGCTGTATGCATTTAAAAAAATAAAAGTAGATTTTCCTAAAAAGAAAAACAATTAATCTTTGTTTCTCTTATATATTTTACATTGCTGTTTAATTAAGTACATTTCATCTGATTACGCGATTAATTGATTCAATTATTGGTAGAATACTCGATTACTAAAATATTCGATAGCTACAGCCCTACCAGGGACAATTTAAAGAAAAAGAATGCATCTGACCACAATGTGAAATGCCACAGCAAAGGATTTGAATACTTTCTGAATCCACTTTATATGCTGAACATATAATTACAAGTTATTTTGTGTTGTATTGTGTTTTGAACAGATGGCCGAAGCCATGGATAATCCAGAATGTCTAATAAGCACTGACTCAGAAGGACGTCTGTATGTTGTGAAGGAAGCTAAGGAAATACTGGATCGGATTTCTCAGCCAGTTGTTGTAGTGTCTATAGTGGGGCTCTACCGCACAGGGAAGTCTTACCTCATGAACCGCCTAGCAGGAAAACAAACAGGTAAGGTAAAACTTGTCTAGGTTAATTTGACATTAGTCTATAAAATGTGTAACTTTGATTTTTACATTCTAATAAAGTTATCAGAAGACTTCTACTGTTACAATAAATATACATTTCTGAGAATTAAAATTTCTGGGAAATATATTTCTGTTTGTTATATATAAACAAAAAAAAAAGAAATCCAGAAACATTTCCTGAAATAACCTCAGGTGACCAGACCAAAACAACAACAAAAATATCAATATGTAAAAAATTTATTTTGTCCAAAAGGTAAACCAGGTGGGAAAAAATAAGTAGATCCTGTAACACAGTAACATGTAGGATCACCATTAGCCAATGTATGTTAAGGTAAACATTTTCTGTATGAGTTTCTTACATTATTTTGGAGAAAGTTTGGGCTACTCTTGTTTACAATTTTGTTTTAGTGCTTTAGTTGGTGTATGAGTGCATTCATTTCTGCATATAAAGAATTAGCCACAGCTATTTTTTTCTTTAGCCATTCAGATGATCCTGATGATCCAAAATGGCCCAAATCTGACTTTTTGGTCATATGTAATTGAATTACATATCAATAATTCTAAATGTCTAGAAGGCCACCTAGTGGCTGGTTGTAATTTTATCTCCTGTTGGATAAAATCTTCAAAAACACACAATAAGAGTAGATGATGCCTTGTTGTCTTGTCATACAGTCTTTTGTGCCTCTCTTCTTTTTTTCCTTCAAAATGCTAAAAAAAAAAGTTTGTCATTTTGCGGTCAACCTGTTCAGATGCTAATTTTACGAATAGTGTAAGACCGTCATGTAACAATGTGATTGCATTTATCAGATTAGCCTTTGTTATGTGAGATTTAATAATTGTTAATAGTTATGCAGTATTTTTGTGCTTGTTTCAGGCTTTGCTCTGGGCAGCACCATAGAGTCAAAAACTAAAGGCATCTGGATGTGGTGTGTCCCTCACCCCACTAAACCGGGATACACACTGGTGCTGCTGGACACTGAAGGACTCGGGGATGTGCACAAGGTATTGACAATATCTCCTTAGCGACACATTGTTATTGACAACATACCTTTTGACAGCGTGTGTCACATATAACATCCTTCCTTCATGAAGATAGTTTTAGACAGATGATTAAAAAGCAGCAAATCCAATTTTATTATAATTGCTGTATAATTATTTAGTAGTTTATAGAAATGGATGTTTTTTGGTACACTGATGCTGCATACAGTAAATGTGCATAAATGCTGAATTGGATAAATCATGTTTCATGGGGATGCCATTCTTTAATGGTTGCTTCTCTTGAGGAATAACGGCTAGTCAGATTTATAAATGTGATGATGTGTATCGGGTTAATCACACCAAGTCACTGGCCTTTTAGGGTGATGAAAAGCATGACACATGGATCTTCTGCCTGGCTGTCCTGCTCAGTAGCACTCTGGTCTACAACAGCCTTGGGGTCATAGACAACAATGCACTCGAGAAGCTACAGTATCCTTTGCTAAAAAACACACATATACAGCACACAAACACCAGACACTACACATGGTAGTGCTGTTTTCTTGAACAATACCCTCTGCAGCTATGTGACAGAACTGACTGAGAACATCCGGGTGAAAGCACAGACAGGTGGTGATGATGATGACTCAGCAGAGTTCATGCGAGTCTTCCCCTCCTTTATCTGGGCTGTTCGAGACTTCACACTGCAGTTAGAGAGGGAAGGCAAGGACATCACAGCTGATGAATATCTGGAAGGTGCTTTGGAGCTTAAAAGTGGTAAGTAACAGCATGGATCGTGTTTTAATATCCCTTCCTTTGTGGCCATTTTTAAATGACCAGCAATTGACTTGATAAAGTAGTATTTGACTCTTGACAGTAGTAGATGAAGAAAGTATTTCTTTGTTGTTGTTGTTTTTTTTTGCACATAAAATAAAATTTTGGAAGAAATTTAGACCCAATGTAGCCAAACACAAAGCTAAAGCTTTGAGGTTAAATTCAAATCAAATACGGAGATCAAAGTCCGAGTATAAACTCCAGGGGCGAACTGGGACCAAAAAGTGGCCCTGGACTTCCTGGCCCACAGTAGCCCACATCATAATACATTGGTTTATTAATGTAGAGATAAATTTTTAACACCACTTACTGGTATAAAAATATAACACAGTACAGAAATCAATGCTATTTAAACATATTATTTGAAGTATCACTGAACATATAATGGGTCATATTAGTAAAACAAAGAAACAAAGGAAAGGACATCAAGATAAACAACATATAAAACTATAAAGACAGTGTTTTAAAAAGAATGGCAGTAAAACCGAACAGGTAAGCTGAAATAAAATCAGTAGCAGCATTAGCTCACGCTAGTAAACTAGTTACTTATTTTAATTATTATG
>JAOVVB010000050.1:8926967-8944703 GCA_028570985.1 Heterobranchus longifilis
GAACGTTTGCTGAATCTGAATTCCAAACATTTTGATTCTTTCTAAAGTATACTGATAATATAGAACCCAGGATCTTTATCTTTTTCCAAAATCAAAGGGAATTATATCTTTTAACAGCAGATGGCGCCATTACTCTAGAAACTCTTTATTTCAGCCAGCTCGTTTAGCAAGGTGAGTATTTCAATTATGTTCGTTAAGGTTTCCCTTCTGAAACAATGCCTCGTTTTTTTTGTCATAGTTCGCTATTGTGTATTTATATTTTCTGTTGATTAACAGAAACAATGTTTACAATGTGTATTTATTTTGGCTGAGTCCTACCACCTTGTTCTCTTGTGAAAACAGACTAAGAGATGAGTATGTTCAGATACAGTGGATTAAGAAATATCTACACTTTATACATTGCACTTTGCATTGTACTGTGGCTTTAATTTAGAATGCAAATAATTGCCATTTGATTTACCCCAAAGTCTACATTAATTGTTTATTATGATATAGTGGAAACATGTTTGTGATTTTCAAAAACTATTTAAAAATATAAAGAATAAATAAATAAATTTCAGACCCTTTATTTCAGGGTATTCAGACCCTTTATTTAAATAAAAAAAAGTTTTTAATGCATTGCACACTTGACTTTGGGAAGTTTATCCTGATCTTCATGCCAGATCTTATTAATCGTATTGTGTCTGTGAACTGATCGCATCATCAGGGTCCTCCAGACGTTTGATGGGCTTTGCCTGGGCCACTCATGGAAATTTAGAGATTTGCAGTGAAGCCAGCCCAGAGTTGTTTTGGCTACATGTTTAGGGTCATTATTATACTGATAGGTGAACTTTTACCTCAGTCTGAGTGTAGCTGAGTTGTTCTGGAAGAAGTTTTTTTCAAGGTTGTTTTTGTACTTGTATGCATTTATCGGTCCCTCAGTTGTTGCTCTTTTCTCTGCCACTACCACAGAGAAGAGCAACAGGGATGTTGTATGGAACATCAGTATATGCATTGTCACAATGTTCCTAACTCTGAAATTCTATGTTTTCTGTATACAACATAATAATTGGGTTTCAAGTATTAACAACCAAAGCTGCATAATAAGATCAAGAAAAAAGCTCAAGACAAGGAACCACAAGGAGGAGCAGCTCCCCTAAAGTGGCCCAAACAGTCAGCCTCAGGGCAAGGGTCGTGTGATAGGCTTCAAGCCAGTGTTCAGGCCAGAAAGACATCACACTTTTAGAGACTTTTCAACGTTTTTTTTTTTTTTTGTAAAAGATTGCAACCAAAAAAAATTATTAGAAAAATATTAAATAATGAATAGCAATATTAAAAGTGATATGTGGTGAGGAATTAGGTCATTTAAAATAGACATGTAAAAATGAGAAATTTAAATGTTTTAAAATATTGAATTTCAATGTATGTAAAAGTAATAAGAAAGAGTCAAATTTCCAAAGCAAAATGTATTTACAAAATGCCTGTGCATGTGTGTAGGCAGTCAGACCAGTCCACAGCAAGTGAGCCTTGTTCTCATTTGCAGAACATTAGACAGGTCAGATGAGAGCATAAATGACCATTAACAGCATTTTCCACAAAAAAATCATACAAGAAATTGTACATTTCTATATGTATATGAAGTCTTGTACATCAACAACAATTACTTATTTTGTGTAAGAAAACAGTAAAACCCTAACATACATTATGTTTTCAGACTGTCCATCCATCTGCCCATTTGTCCATCTGGGATACTCATTAGCAGGATATCTCAAAAACAATATGAGTTCTCATTGTAACCCAGCAGACTAGATTTTGGAAGTGATCCAAACAGGGTCATGGTCACACTAAGGTCATATGTCAGAAATAGTTTTCCTTACTAGCTGTTCAAACTATATTTCATGTGTACGTATGGTATACAGATTACATGACACAGAGGGATTATAGTTGCTTTATGGCGTCTTTTACTTTGTAATGTACAGGACAGTGCAAAAGTTATAATCACCTCTTTCCTTCATATTAATTTAGTTTTAATTATGTAGATTAAATTAAAGATATGATATGTTTTACTGCGACAGGCTGAAAAGTGAGAACTAGGAAAGCTAGAGAACTATTCCCCAGTACTACATCAAAAATACCAGACAGTTTGCCTCTTTGGAAGCAAAATATGAAGAAATGAAGAGGGGAGGCTTAAAACTTTTGCACAGTACTGTATAAAAAGTTGTAATATTCTTATTACATTCTATATTTCAATAATAAACGTAATATTAAACCTTACACATGTGAAAAATAAGAATATTACAAAATATAAATATTGCTTATTTTATCACATTAACATGTTGTTTTCCTCTGGTAGTTTCAGTTCTGAAAAAACTAAAGAATTATAGTTTTACATTTGTTAAAAATTATGGACATTTTTGTTATTTTCAGGGATAGAGTATTTAGGGTAGTAATGTTCTAGTAATATAAGATTGAGTTTCATATGTGTACCTGTTGAAATTGACACCACATGTTAATAACATTAATAATATTTTCTATTAGGTAACTACATATAAAATGAGTTACAGCTCCTGACATTTCAACACGTTCAAATCTGTGTACATGAAATGCATGGTGCTTTCTACAGTACCTAAGACCTCTAAAACATAACCATCTAATTTATAACCAAATCCTAATGTCATTTTTTTAATATCTATATTTTTTCTTACAGGGAATTCAATAATTGGCACCTTTCAAGATCTATTGTCTATGCTCACTTCTGTTTATGAACAATTTGGTTCTTAATTGTCATACAACCACAGTCCTCTGGAACTGATCACACAGACACTTTTAAATGTTATAGAAATGTGAGAAATAATCTCTGAATAGAGGCACAGTTCAAAAGGGACGGGGTAAAGAGCTGGGAGACTCAAGCCACCAGGCAAGATTGATATTTCATTTGTTTCACAGCCCATTCAATTATCTGAATAGGATACATTACATAACTATTAGGATGTGGCAAGGCTGTGAAGGATGCTGTTACCCTACAGAGAACACTGGGTTTAGCTTCAGGCCCCATCTGCATACAGTCAGGCTTCACCAGTGGCTCTCTGACCCAGGTGAACATTAACCAACCTCCCTCTCTGAGCATCTCACCAATCACCATAAATCACTACAGTCTTCACCCGAGCCTCACGACAGCATCAGCATGCCGAATGCTATCTGTCACGAGCCCTTTCTACTGTATGATCAGTCTCCCTGCTGAAAGGGACAGAAAAGACCCAATTCATTTAACCCTCCATTTACAAACACAATGGCCAATAGAAGCTTTCTCATTCTTCACTGTTTCTTGCTTCTACTTGGGGAGGAGGAATGAAGAATTATTTATTTTTTAGGCTCAAAAATACTTTTTAAACATAATATTCATTCCATTATGCAAGTTAATTAAGAGTATAATTGTTGTGTATGTCTACTGTCTTTCAAATTTATGGGGTGTTTACCAACATGATCAAACCTTATGATCCTATGGTCTACAGCATTAATGCATCTTCATAAAAGATCAACAGCATTGATTGAAAAGTTATGGTCCAGACAGCAAAACCATATATAGATAATGATGAAATATGACTGTAATACAGTATGAACCTTATACTACTGCTGCTTTTGTATTCTTAGTTTGCTCTGCTTAATTTCTGTTTCATGAATACGAGTGTAATTTATTATTTTTATAAAAAACCTTTTAAACACATGCTTTTGATTAATAAGTAATTTACAACAACAATTCAGTTTCTTGTGAATTATAATATGGCATGTTTTGAAATATAGTTCTCAAGGTACTCTTGGTCGGTTAATAAAATTCTGACTAGTTGCAGGATTTTGCTCGCCTAGTCAGTAGCATCAGTACCCATAATGGCTAATCAGTTACATGCAGTGGATATGTATTTGTTGCCAACATGAACACCTAGTCAAATCAGTTTGAACCAATGTCACCAATTAGCCATGGCAGAGTGTGCCCCTGTGACCTCTGACCCCTGCTGTGCTCTCCTGCACATTAGCCCTTTGGGGCCCAACTGGAGTTGATGTAGTACCTATTCTCTTCAGGCTCCTAAACACGCAATCACATTCATCCCTAAACTTCCATTTTCTGATCCTTTGTCTCTTGGCAATGTTTTCTGGGTGTCCAGCTTGATCCTTCTGTTGACCTCTGTGTGCTCTGTGGAAGTGGATTCCCATTGATCGCTCTCCTACTGTGCCTGCTCGCCTATGCACCTACACTAGAATGAACACAAACTGAATATTTTTTTTAAAAGCAGATCGATTGACAGAGGGATACCTAATCAGTGTGAATGCTTAGCGCTGGATTACAACTAGTGTAATTTTAAAATTAAATGAATAAATAAAAGCATATTTTGTTTAATACCAGAATATATAATTATGATGATGATGATGATGATGATGATGATGATGTAATGTACCAGCCCTAAGATTTTCAGACTGGATTTTACTTCCCGGGATGATTATGCACATTTGTAATCGTTCACTTTAAGCTTATGTTATAAAGATTAATTTGACTACTTGACTACCTGCTTTGATCTAGCTTTGGCATAATTGTACATAAGAATGTGTTTCAAGGCATGTAAATCAAAGAACTAAATGAAACATTTAGTGTTGACATAAGAAGGCTTAATAATGACATCTTCATTAAGAACATACTAAGCACTCAAAATACATCTAACCTGCATTACACGCTGTACCCCGGCTTCTAATTACATCCCATTGTGGCCTGATATACGAAAGTTAGTGCTTTCCAAGATATCTGTAAGTAATGCCTTTTTTCAAACTGAGCATGCACACACAATGACTTTAAGAATGTAATCGCCTGTATTGTTAACTCACTGCTCCTAAAGGATGCTAATAAGCATTGCTCTCTCTCCTCTGCTCCGAGGCTCTGTTCCATTCACAGAGCAACAGTAAAAAGAGCAGTGCTAAGATCTTTAGTGGCTCCCTGCGTGCAGTATCAAAGGCCTCATTGATAACCAAACAGGGAGGCATCTCTGGGTTACAAGTGTATCCTCAGCAGGACATTCCCTTTCATAACCATGTTTGCCACTCTTTAAGGTTCATTCAGGCCGGGACAAAAAGAGTCCAATCATAGTGTTGTAGTAGGTGCTATCACATTAGAGCACCACATTGTCCCAAAATGAACAAATGTTTGATCTGCTCATTATTAGTAATAACTAATCCTTTGCTAATTAGTCAAATATTGGGTGTATTAAGCATGTAGTGAGGGGAAAAAACAGGATGTGGATTTCTGTTATGTAAAAAAAAAAAAAAACATTAAACAAAATAAATATTTCACTTTGGAGATCTTTAATTGGAAAAAAATTATGTAATGTAATAATTATGCATAACCACAGTATAATCATAATCAGGTTTAACTATCCAAGCAATTAACTGCCAGTTTACACAGTTATGTTTGACTATATATTTTTTTAGTATAGTTAAGATCTATACATATAAACCCCATTAATCTAATCATGCAAATTACCAATTAATAAACCAATTCATAGGAATATATATTTTAAAATATATTAGTAGCAGTAATGGATGATATCAGGAAGCAACTGTAACGACACAGACACAACCAGTAGGCTGAAGGCATTTGGATTCAACATTATTGCTAACACACACATCCGCCCACTTCCTTCTCAGATCGTCAGGTCTTTTGAATAGCTGAAGTTACAAGGTCATTAAGACTGCCCTTAAGTTACTGTGTAATATTGTGTAGGACAAAAACATCACTATCGCAAACAATCTTCATGTCAGAATTTTGCCCGTACCAGGTTTCTCAAACAGTATGACATCTTTTTTTAATAGTATCCATCTGTCTTCAAGCACAACAAGGAAAAGAGGGGTTTTTATGATTTTTTAGAAGGTTGTTAATTTTATATAAAATAATTAAAATACATGAATAATATGTTATCATTTATATTTTTTATTTGAGAAATATATTATGAATTAATTGTAGAAACTTGTTCAGATATTACTTTGCATTTAAAATTTAATTAAGTAAATCATTGATCACTTTTTCCCCTCTTTTGTATAATTTATAGAATTCTTGGCCTTTTTCTGTCTTTGAAACATTTCCTTAAAGAAAGCCATTCATCACACTTATCATTTACAAAGCCAAACTATTCATCTATGTTAAACTCTTGTCACTTACTAATCAAATATTTATTCCTTACCCTAAAGATGTCCTTTCATACATTTGTAGACTGGCACATGATCAAAAACTAAAGAGATATACGATTAGGCTTGAGAAGAATTCCAGTCATTTATTACCCAGTGCCAGAGAATGAAGAAGTTGTTGTCCTGAAACATACCGGCAACAAGACAAATTATTAAAGCTATGTGGTCTGGCCTGACTTTGACTTTCATTAATACACCCACACCTACGTATATCACTCACATTTGTTCATTATGATGGGAATTTCTGAAACTGTTGGTTTTAGATCAGGAGGAGAGCAGTATGAGGGAGGTGAAACACAGCCCTGATGGAGCTTCACTTTACTATGTTTTGGCAGACATATTTAAAATATTCAACATTTTTCTCACTAATTTTAAGTGGTCTGTATAAACACACATGAAAGTTTAGTTTTCTTACAAAGCCTCCCTGCTTCAAGGGTTGTGTACTTTGTGTGTGATATTGTACTGCGGAGGTAGAAAACACACATTAGCAAATACACCAGTCACAGACAGTGTGATGCATCATCAAACACTGAGACCTCAGTCCTGCAGATAAGTTATACAAACAGTGCCTGTCAGGAATAGGAGGTGTGGAGAATCGTTCAATAGACATACATTCCTGAAACTTTTGTTAGCGTTCCTTGAGAAATTTCTATAACGCTAATATTGTGAAACACGAAGATGTAACGAGGGTCAGGAGAAAATCTGGAACAAACAATTTTAACTTATAGTGCTGATAACATCAGCTATCTTAAAAATCACACACGCAACACACACACACACACACACACACACACACACACCAAAAAATAAAAATCAATATCACTGTTTAAAGAAAGAGCCTTTACTTCATCATGTTATTTCTCATAGTATAAATAATGATTTTTTTAAAAGATTGATTTTCATTTTATACAAAAATAATACAAGAAAGTCTGAGGAAATCTAGTGGTATGTGTTGAGAATGACATTGTAACCAAGTGACATGCTCAATACAACATTTTTCTTAAAAATGACCTTTTTGAAACTTTTTGAAGTACAAGAGGTGAAAATTAAAAGAGCAAAGCAAACCAACAAAATCACATTCTTCTTTTTCCATAGTAGTCCACAAATGAATTTAAAGCATGTGGTGTCTAGTGTTTGATTTTATGAGATGTTTTGTGTACCTCAGTGTTGCATAAGTGGGTAATACTGTTTGTCCCGGTGAAACTGGCCTGATGACTCGCAATCATCTTACTTTTAGGAGAGATTATCAGCCTCTCAATGACCATTCTTATACATCAAGTCTACTTAATAACCAATAACCCTGCTAGTTAATAACCTGCCTGTGAGACCATCACTAATATTTATTTTCACAGAATAATAGCATTACATTATGGTTTTATTTTCATGTTATCATTCTCAAATGCCAAAATGGAAAAAAAGAAAAGTGTGCAATATCTGCAGCTTGGTTTTGCCAAGCTATTGTCTTCTTGTTTTTTTACTGGTGAAAAGGTTTTCAAACCTGCAAAAAATGAACTAATCCCACAACTTTTTGTGTTTTGTACCTTTCAGTACATTGCATAGTCCTGTCTGTTCTAAAGATTGTCATTTCGAAATCACAGTTTGGTGGGAAAAAACTAAACCCGAAATATGTACATCTTTTAAAACATAACATAATTATTATTTATATTTACAACTGTACAGATCAGTGACTTCTCATATTAACCACACAAATGGAAGACCCGCTGCAATGTAGACGCAGAAAAATCCAACACAGTCCATAATGTGTTGTTCTACCCCAAAACAGACCAATATGTTAAAGATAAAATACGCTGATTGTCATTTCATTCAGAACCTGATTAAATAACATCTACTGTATGTCAAGATGAGCTCACTAGCAAAATAGACACAATACAGAATGGCAGTCCAGGGACAGGATTAAATGAGATGAAACCTCCTAGGAGTCCATTAAAGAGTCCGCTTGGTCATAAATGGATCACGGAATATCCTTTGGCATTTGGTAACCCTGTGTGTCTACAAAATCTGACCAGTTTATTACCATCACTGCTCATCATTCCCATTTGTTGCTCAAGCATGCCAGAATCATCCTCTCTTTTTCCATGGTGGGAGGCAAAACACTGTTACTAAAGGCTTGATTCACTGTAGTCATTTCCAGGTGATTCTCCTGTCTCTCCATGGTAAGATCAGATCAAGCCAGAGTCTCCTTTTTTTTAGTCCCTACATTAGTGACCAGCTCATCTTCCAGTGCACTGTTGCTAGTGATTAGGAGTTGCCACAGATACAGTGGGGAGAGAGCCGGAGAAATGTCTTCCTGTTGCTAGGCATTGAGGAAGTCAGGTGGATATGCTCACCAGGCTTGCAGAGGACACTGCGGACAAAGAGAGAAGGGACAGAGAGAAAAAGCTGAGTAAATGGCCAGACCTTAATAAACAACATGATAGATATTGCTATTGATGGTAAAGTTAAAAGATATCAGAGTTAAGACTGAAATGATCAGTTCTCCTGCCTCCCTTTTTCAAATATACGTCCTCTATGCTATTGTTTTCTATTTCTATTTCTCTCTTGCTCTGTATGGGCGGCAGCAGGTGACCCCGACATGACCTGCTGGCCAACAAACAGTCTCACCTGATAAAGGTGTGGGCCAGCTGCTGGGATTAGAGCCTTTAGATGCTGCTCTTTGAGTAGAGGGGGTGTTTAGTGTGAGTGGGGAAAAAAGGGCAAACAGGAGGGCCATAAAGCCAGATTGGGTCTGTAATATCCCCAGAAAGTCACCACCCAAGTCAAATACAAGGGCTGTGATAAGGAATAGGAGAACCTGAAAATGCCCTCCAAAGACGCAGAGGTATCACATACCTTAGTACCTCATAAACAGCCTCATGAGGCATATAGGAATAAAACTTAAAATTATATTATTTGATTACATGTTTCCAGAATATGTGTGTGTATGAGGCTCTCCTAGTAAAGAGTATCTACAGTATCTGGCATTAAGGCCAAGTCATGTCAGCTCATCAGCTCATAGTGGCCATCATCAGTGCAACGTGGGAAATTGAGCGTGTGAAAGCAGTTGAGTGAGGACTGGATTTCAGGCTAGAGCGCTCATGGCGGGTGGGGAGAAGTCAGAAAGGGGAAGAGGGAATTAGTGAACGCACATGCCTCCCCACGGCAGGGAAACAAGTGCGACACACTAGCTTTAATTAAGAGCGAGGGTCATTTCCTGGTCTGATAATGCTGAGCGCTGGTCCGGGAGCTGTGAAACAGACAGTGGGAAGAGGAAAAGAGGGAAGCAGATTCAGGCATGGGGCAGAGATTAAAAAGAAAAAAAAGGAAAGGAAAGATTGATGGGAATAAAGTAAAGAAAATGAGATGGAAATAGTAGAAGTAAGAGAGAGTTGCAGAGAGGAAAAGAAAAGAGCGACAAAGAGAGCTAGTTATATATCAGGAGAGAGCACGGGTGACTGGTCAGTCGGGCCGTTCAAAGGAAATGGGTATTCTGAGGAGTATCGCTACACTTGCTTGCTTTACTGATTCAGATGTGCAGAGAGCATAGCTAAACCTAAGTGGCCCTTTTACAATTCCTGACTTACATAAATACACCTTTCTCTGAGTCTCTCATCTCTAGCTGTTCCCTCATTACTCATTTTATAAACATTCTGTCCATATGAAATAGTAAAAAGCATATTGCTACAGATTTAATCAGGCAAGGTACAAAAGAACACCATTTTACTTCACCACAGTGCAGGACTATTAAGTGACTTTATTTAAACTGTATTTACCCAGTTGAGACCCCCCAGTTGCACCATCTTGTTTACAGGAACATCCTAACATGACAGGGATTAAATAAATTGTCAGAATGAACACAGTTATCAGTTGGGATTAGTATAGTGCTCATTAGTATAGTCCACAAATAATCCGCAATTGGTGAACATTAGTGTAGCATGATTAATAAATAAGAAAAAAAAAAAACGAATCCCCAAACAGAAAAAAAACATGCTAATTTGAAAGTTGCAGGATAGAGCCCTGAATGCATACATTTTCTAAAAAGTTAAAGGCACACACAGATATTCCACAGGTATTATGGCAAAATGAATGAGGTGAAGGTAGGAGCACATGACTGACCTGTTTAGTGGAAGACATTGAGCTGAGGTTGTCTGTCACTACCATGGCAGAGGGAAAGCGTGACGGGTGGGAATACTGCGGTGGCTCCTGCTTGTGTGGATACACTGGATACAAGGACAGAAAAAACAGATGAAATGTCACATGTGTATCAAAAATGTCTGCATGTAGTTAGAATACAAACGAGCTGCATTTTTTACAATATAATATTGTTTTGTTTGAATTGCACATATCATGTCTGTCCATGTGGGAACCAAAGGCTACACTTTCATTTATTTGTCAGATACTTTTAACAGCTATAAAACATAAAGAAATCAGAACTAAGACAACTTAAGGAACTAACACGCCCTAGCTATTTTTATAGAAGTATAGAAGAGTGTAGTTTAATTGTGTCTATTTATCAGAAGTTTGTCCTTTAATGATAATCTAGGTTTGGTGCTTAGGTTTAATCTAGGTTTGGTGTATTTTTTTTCATTCCTCCTGTGCTGTTGAGCACATGAGGCGACAGATTTCATCTGTTTCATTTACAGGCTGAGTTGCTAACAAAATGCCCACCCCTCCTCAGCCAGGCTATAGGACCAGCAATGGAAGAGTGACTGTGTATGGACATAGGGTCAAGGACCTTGCCAAAGAGCATGACTGCCTGAGCCTTGGTGTAAATTAGTGAAGCATAACAAGAAAAAAGTTCAAGACAAGACGAGAGACTAATACTATTTTATGCTAGAATGCTCTGGCAATTAACGAAAAATGTCACTTTTCAAATTTGTGAGTATTTAGATAATTAAATAAACAGAAAGTAAAAAGTCTTTAAAGTATAAGGAAAAATAATCAAATAATAAATATGCAAACATTTAGCTATTCTCCATGAGGAATTTTATATATAAAAATGAATTAATCCAGTGACGATGAGTGGGTATACATTTAAGAAAATAGAGCAGACTTACTATGTGAGTGTGTAACGGTGGCCATGAAGGGCTGTTGGCTCATGTGGCTGTGGGACTGTTGCATGAGGCTCTGTTGGTGAGAGCTATGCAGCTGCTGTGAGAACTGCACGGGCTGTAGGGTGGCCAGGCTTCCTGTCACACTGTTGATTACTGGCACCGTCTGTGCCTGCGATGTGCTCGGACCTGTATGCAAATTTACACACTGTTTATAACGCTCTGTCTGTCACTGGTGTCTTAACATTTAGTGTCCCTCCATTTCTTAGTGGATTAAAGCTTTTTACTTTTTTCTAAAGCTGGAGCAGATTAAATATAAAATAAGAGGTTCTAGTGAGGACCTGATTTTACAAATGACAACTGGTTATCTCTTATTTCACAAATTTATAGGTATTGGCTGACTGAATATTTGAACTACTTGTGGTCGTGCACTGTAATATGCGTATAAACTGTTTGATACAGACAGTTCCATCTTGTCCACAAGAATGGTGTTGACAACAAACGTTTAATGTTGAAAACAAAAAAAGTAAGAGACAGGACCCACCCTGTGCAATGGCCATGACCCCGGAGATGGGCATAATGAGGTTCTGTGTTTGCTGGTGGGCATGGTGAGAGCTGTGGATGTTGGTCAAGGTGCTAACTGGAGGAAGTCCTCCACCTGATACTGAGATCTGCCAAAAGAAAAATACAGTGACTTAGTCAGAGAATATCTACCTACCAATAGGCAAGGTACTCTACTCTAGTGCAAACTCTTGCTTTAAGCATTAGATCAGTTATAACCAAAAAGGCTGAGATGGTTTTATTAAAGGATCCAAAATGCTATCTAAAAGCAAAAATGGCAGAGTTTGAAGTGACAATGGGTATTTAGGAATAGCCCACTGCTTAGAGGGATTGCGTTGCTCAGACAAATGTGCAAACGGAAAGACAAGCCACAATTATCCTCCCAGTGAAAAATCCCAGTGAATTCAGAACCTAACTAAATTAAACAAGTCAATATCACTGATATATAAAGAAGTTTAGAACATCGAAGGTGACTGAGGTTTGTCTAGCTGAAAATTCAATATTTGCACAAAGCAGGAGGGGGCGGGGGCGGTCAGATGTTCCCCTCCTGTAGCAGCCCAGGTTAATCGAGCGCCGCTGTCAGTCCACTTGCCAGAGCAAGCAGGGCTCCACCCGCTACTTCTTCCTCCATGGCATATAATCAATAACAGCAGAATGTTTCTTTGTCAGGTTTATTGGCATAGCCATGGTCATGCCCTCCTCATAGTAACACCATAGCTGCCCTGTGGCATACTGTCGACTAAACCTTAGTGTTTCCTGGAGCTTCAACTGAAAAAGAACAATGCAGTATTTGTTGGGATACAGAGCAGTCAATGGCAGCGACTATTGGGGGCCCTGTTCGGTGTTGTTGTATTAAAAGTAGGCCTTGGCTTATCTTATCTGAGGCGGGAGTGGCCAGGTGTGCTCACCATCTTGGCGTCAGGTGACAGCAGGCCATGGCTGGGGTCCAGTGCTCCGGGAGAGACCTGCTGCAATACAGACTGGCTGCTCGTCATGCTGTGATGATTGATAGTGCTGGAGGAGCTGACTTCACTGGGACCCTGGTTGTATCTGACAGCTGAGGCAAATTAGAAAAAGAGAAAAACAGGGGGTTATTTTTTTTGTCTTGGCTCGCTATATGTGTGTCACAAGACTCTACATATAAAGTAAAGATCTGGGCCTTCACATTAGCCACATGTTGCCACAGACGCTTATGTCTGCCTTCTGACCCGCAGACGGGTTAAAGCGGAGCAAACAAACTCCACTACAGAAATATGCTGAACACAGTCAAGGCCAGTGTACACATTGCCTGTCACTAATAGCACCATGCACTCACTCAGCTTGTGCTTCCCAGGGCACCTTAAACATAGTCATTGACTTTGAGTAAAAGACAGACATTGATAAATTCAAAATTGAAATTCTTTTAAAAGGATAGTTTGCTTTGTAATTTAAGTCTCATGTCAAGTCCTAGGAGTTCACTTTACAGAGATTTCAGTCATCTCTTGTGCAGTGGGTATTTGCAAATCCCAGCCTCCTCTGATACTGACCAAGCAAACATTACAAAATCAATGCCACTGTCAAATACTTCTGTTGATATGCAGGCAGTATCTCAGTATCCACCTGACAGAGACACTGGCTATGATTACCTAAAATAACACATCAAGTGCTCCGTCTTCACAAGCCCTATTATTGGGCTTTATTATATATACCTGTGTTTGTCGGCTTCAGCATGCAGCCAACTCTCTCACAGATCTACAGCATCTTGTAAACACCAACAGTGGACAATAAAGCACTCCATCGGACCCATGGACCCCTGGCCATACAATGGACGAACCACCATAAACAGACTTTACTTTATAGGCCTATACCCTGTAAAAGTGTCAGTGGGAGGACGGGGCAATTTACTGTGGGCATTGTCTGACTTTGTCTGCTATTCACCTAGGATGCAGGGACTGCTCCCTCTCTCTCTCTTTCTCTCTCTCTTTGCCAGCTTGGGTTGTATGTCTGATCCAGTCTGACCAGCAGGAGAGGTCTGTTTCTAAGGCAACAAGTAAGCAAAATATGGTCCTTGACAACACAGGGCCAGGGCAAAGAAGGACAAAAACCATAAACATAAACAAGTGCCATAAGTAAGTGTGGCTATCCGAGGTCACAATACGCATTACAAAAGTTGTAATACACTTGTTGAGTAGTTGATCCTTGATCTAAAATCTAGTAAAACAGCCCAGCTTGAGAGGGAAAAAAAGAATCAGGAGGGTTGAAGTATAGAAGGGGAGTGGTAGCAGAGAGTAGAAGCAAGAACTAAAAAGCTTCAGTTCTCCCTGGGATCCATGTAATATCAAAGCTGTGGTGCCCAACCCCAGGCAATAGTCTTTAAAATGCTGCTGCATATGAGAGACCTCCTGGGTCTCTGTAGGACGTACGTGTCCTTTCAGCCTGGCTGTGGGCTTCACGGTAAGTGTAGGGACAGCTGAAGCCATGAGCTCTGTGCAAAGGTCATTCAGAAGGACATTCCACCATAAACTACAACGTTCTACACTCTGACCCACCAGCTGAGTGGAATTCTTCCATTAAGGAACTTTTTTTCCATTTGATTAAAAGGTTTAAGAAGGTACAGTATGATAAGAGAAAGACAAGCTGAGTTTTTTTATTTCGTTTTCAAGAACTGCTGCTAATTCAGAGTACAGAAGTATATACAGTTATCTGCATTCCACTGGACCCCAAAACAGAGGTAACATTTACGGCCAAAAACTTAAGCACATAGTTTATAACTCTTATCAGTATCATGATAAGATCAATAAAAGGTCAATAAATCTAGAATAAGAGAACTGACCCTTCACTGACCTTCTCCTTCTGACCTAGCCTTGATGTGATTTTAGAAACGAAGTAGAAAAAAAGGGGCTTCACTCACAACCAACTTTACCCACAGCAGAAGGAGTGATCAGTCCTGTCTAGTCAAAAAAGACCCAGGACTAGGGGACAGCTCCTGCTGCTCTGCTCCCATCCCAGTTTCAACCACTATGCTCTAGTTCATAAAGGTGGGGGAGGGCTTTAGTATCCCCTCCCCTACCCCAACAGAGATAAATGAACCTAGGTTACAGTCACTTCTAATACACCAAGAACAATGGGGCTTCCTGCTAAGAGAGAGTAAAGAGAGCAGGGGACAGGGGAGCCCCTTATCAAAGGTCTCGGAGATGTAGTAGCTGAGGATTTTAATTGTCAATTAAGCATGCATAATACAGACTGTGTCTTAGCAACATGATGAGGGCAACCTGCTGAGCCATTCTTGTTGGGTAGGGCTTTTACACTGAAAAACATCTGATGCTGCTGGCAGGATGTCTTGTAAGCACCTTAACACCCAGCTAAGTGAAAAGTTTAGCAAAGAAGAGTCCTCTTCTGAAACTCACACCCCTACCTCCTTGCCCTTAGCTTCTATCCCTTTCCTCCCTAACACACTAGCCAGTGACCCTGGCTTTCCTTGCAACCTGGGGTCATTGACTGGCCAGGTGTGCAGGAGGGATAATCCATAAGCAAACAAACAAACCTCTCACAGCAAACATGTATCCAGAAGATTAAAAAGTATGTTCAAGGAAAACAAGCACTCACTTCTTCTAATCTTTTAACGCACAGATTTTTATTATTATTATAGGGTCTTGCTATTTCTTTATTATATAAATCAGAAGAACATTAAAATGGCAACTTTACAATAACAACAATACTACTACCATACTGCTATCCTATTTTTATTTTTACCTAAGGCTGACTCTGGTTCTGATCCCAGATACATGTGGATTGTCATGAACACATTTCCAAAGCAGAGAATAAAAATTGTGCACTCTTAATAATGGCATATATTCTCAACCCAATACGCATGCATCACATCTCTTCTTACCAATATAATCTCATAGGTATCAACTCTTTTTTCTTTTCCCATAAAACTGGAGTGGAATATAACGACAAACATTGTTTTCTGCCCACACTTCTATCAAACACTATAGTCCTGATAACAGCCTTGCCTCAGTAACCTGACCTAGATTCACGACTGAGGATTTAGACGTTATCACGACGAAATTACTTTAACTGGAGGTGAAATATTGTTACCTTGCATCTTGCTGGGTGGAGAAGTGCTGGCCTGGGAATGATGTGGGGAGTTATGTGTGAGGAGTGGGTTGATGCTTTGTCCTCCATAAGCATCCATAGCCAGTTTCTGCCTGAAGGCTTCTTCCTTGCGCCGATTGGCAAACCAGTTGTAAACACGCACCTCTGTGACTAAATTGGTACCAAGCCCTTGGGCTTTAGATGGTGACACACCTCTCTGGAGACACTCTGCCCTAAATGTGTCAAAAATAAGTTTAACCAATGATTACAAAATGTGTAAGATGCTAGAACCCTTGCTAATGCATACTGTAATCATTTTTATTAAAAATTATCACAATACACACAACATTACCGATTGCATTCATCTACCAGAGCCTCTCGCTCTTCTTTGCTTGGGTTCTTCTGTCGTTCATATGCCTGGTAGAGGATCTGCTGTGATGCCGGACCCCACTTAAAGCGGTTGCGTCTAAGTTTCTTGAGGGAAGGTTCAGTGCCAGCATCAACTTCAGGCTGTGCCATACCTGGTCCAGGCTGACTGAACTCTGGGAAAAGAAGGAGCACCTGATCCTGACTGCCTTTGTCTGTCATAATACTGCCAGACCCTTGTGTTGCTTGGTTGAACTCTGTAGAAATAAAAATAAGTCATTTTGGTGTATTTGTAACTTTCTGTGCCAGGAGACTCTGATATGTGAACAGTGTAACCTACACAAATTTATTGTATACATAAGTAAACCTAATACCCCAGAAGGGAGTAAATGACATATGGGCACAAAAATAGTAAAGAGCAATAAACTAAGCTTTTTTACTGCAAATTCTGTAACTAAGGAACATATTCACCAATGGAAATCTAAAATATATATTATATAATTTATAACCATGTAATATTAATTACTGTATATAAGACTAATTATATATGTTAAACTTTACTGGGTTCTCTACAAATTCAGTGAACTTACGTCGCAGAATCTCGCGCTGCTTCCTGACGTACCAGGTGTAAAGGGCCGCGCGCTTCTGCGTCTTCATTGGTGTGCCCTTGTTCAGGTGCTGAGAAAGATGTGATTGGTTGAGGCCGGTGACGTCAACCACCTCGCGCTGCGGAATGTTGTGCTGCTGCATGTAGGCCTTGATCATGCGCGCGGCACGCCACGGGTCCTCTCTGCGCGCGCAGGAATACAGACGCAAGACTTTTAGTTTGGTTGTTTTTTTTAATATGGAACAAAATGTGTATTACGTGGGCACATGTATATTACTTTTCCTTCCAGAAAATGTTTGAGTATAGTTATTGATGCTTAATAATGAAAAAAAAACTGTAAAAAATAAGCATAAAAGCATGGTTCTTAATTGACGATGTGAACACTCTCTCTCGATTTTCCCCTCTGTCTCTTGTCAGATTCTTCGTTTAAAATTGTGTAAGAGCTCACACATGATTGTTAATCACCCTAATAAACGATCGTTAATCATCGCTTTCAGTGGGCCGTAAATACTTCCAAAGGTTAGGCCTACAGTTAATGAGATAAACACACTTCACTCTGATGGGATTTCATTACTAAAGCACGTGTTGATTAATAAATAAATAAATAAACAAATAGATAAATAGCGAGAATTTCTCTGTCGAGTGAATATGTTGTGCTTGTTTGTTTCACAAATAATTATTACTTGCGTGTCTTTTATTCGTTTGTATGTATGTTACAGTTATATGTAGGCTACATGTTTAAAGCTACATTTTTACAAACATAGAATCTTACCCAAAATACAAAGGTAAAAGAAAACTAGCTTTAAAAAAGAAGAAACTAAGTGCTTATAAACACTTGTACGTATTATGCGAATTATAAAGAAATATATACAG
>JAOVVB010000050.1:8950898-8962647 GCA_028570985.1 Heterobranchus longifilis
GGAGATGTGTAAGATTAAAGTCCAGTTTGTTCCTGGAGGCTCAGGTAGACTGTAAGAAATTCCAGTCCTGAACTATTTAGCAAAATGCTAAATTTTTTAGCAAAATGCCATTAAAAATTTTCACACTTTGAGCAAGCACTTTTTTAAACCATGAATCAAAAATCGTCCTCATGATTGGACTTTAAAACGTTTGCATTTAGAAAGCACTCAAAATGCAAGTAACATCAGATGGTTTAGTTCTCCATGTGTGTGATTGCAAAGAAATGATATTGATATGATGTAGTAGAGATTATATTAGATTAGCAAGTTAGATTTAGCTAAAAATTTTACTAATTTCCTCTGTGTGTAAAGACCTTTTTGGACTTAAAATATAACCTTAGACAGAAAAAGAGATCTTCAAGGGAATTTCACCACAGACGTTTCCAAATGGAATTCCTTTTTTGAACCCCTTGAGGAATTCATTGCGTAGATTGTACGTACAGGTACAGATAACTGGATAGTTATTTAACCTAATTAATTAATTTAAACTGCTGTTTAATTAGTGCTTAGTTGAAAAAGTGGCTCTCTAAGTTATTTAGAAGTAGTCTTTAAGCCATAGATATGAGTTGATATTAAGAGTGGCCCAGGATTAATTCCTAGCCAATGCTCGATCCCAAGCCACACATGCAGTGTTGGTCCCTAGCCCATAAAAAAATGTCAGAATTGTATCAGATCAGATGGTCTGTTGTGGAAACCCTTGATAGGAGCAGCCAAAAGAAAACCAACCATTGAACTAACCATTGAGTGGCTAAGGTTCTATAAGATCTGTAATGTTGCCATTTTTAGATAATTTGTCCTCAATCTTGTCATCTTTCTGCCTATGTAAATGTTGCTTATTAAGGTTCATGATCTATGATGGATTTGGCCTGTCAGGATTTTGTCCAACAACATTTCACATTTTTTGTTTCTGTTGAGGTAAAAACTTATATTCATATTTCATTTATATTAAATGGGATTGCAGGTCAGCAGCTGGGTCACCAGTTCTATCCTGAGTTCAGTTCTGTGGCCATATGGGTTTCTTCTGCACTCTCTCACTTAAATTAACCTTCAACATCCCACTTAACTACAATAAATTGACCCCTCTGTGAATGAGTGGGTGGGTTCCCTTTGATGGACTTGTGTTACGTTTGTCCACAATTCTGACCAGTATGTGATTAAATTTCCTTGGAAAGCAATATTTGGTAAAAATTTGAGCAGCTGAAATGCTTCAACAGTAACATGTTCTAGGAAGGTCTAGATAACCAGTAGAAGCTGATCTGTCTATAAGACTTCAGAACTGTTCTAGAACTTCAAGACAAAAAAATAGTTAAATAGTTAAATAGTTAACTTTAAATAGTTTCTTATATTTTCCCCTATTTTAACCAAATTGGCTTGTGAATTTTGTGGTCATTAGATTGATTAATAGATAGCTAATGCAGCATAATGTTCAGGTTGGATCATGTCCAGAGAAGGGAGGTGTGAACTATAATGGTCTGATGCAGAACACCTCACCAAAGCAGCCTGATTAATAAGACAGCTGGCATTAGGGTTATTAGTTTTCACATATTCAAACAGAATGACTCAGGGAAAACAAATGACCCAAAACATACACACATGCACAAACACACGCACGCACAGAGAGAGGCACACTAAGGTATGGAAAGGGAAAAAAGAAAGCAATCCCAACCCAGATTTCTCAATCAGATTAAAGGAGTGAAGGGTCAAATTTTTGCTTTTATTTTGCATTTGAAACTGTCACTATTTAAAGCATCAGTCAGACATCTTTACCAGCCTTGTCTTGTGATGCTCTGTGTCCTCATCTATCCTTTGCCAATGTCCATTGGTGATTGCCATAACCAATAAAACCATTATATTTAGGGACAACAGGAAGCAGTTTGTGCTGTGTAATGTAATCATATATTTGACATGAGGAGGGCCAAAGCTCTGAAACTATGAAAAAAGTGAATATCTCAGTATGAGTTAGTCACTATGGACAGGGATGCATCGGGTTTGCATCACAGGAGCACATGAAGCATTTTCATGCAGAGTTCATACTCCTATAACACCCTACTATAACACTTTATAACACTTTACTGTCCTGTAGTAGGTTGCAGACCTACTCCTCAGTTTTCATTCCTCAGTTGTTGCAGAAAAGTTTTTACTCCCTAGCGCCACCTTGTGGAAAACGATGCGTTTTCGCTCTCTCTTTCTCTCGCGGTGAACCGTTGAAGAGAGCAGGCCACTGAGTACAATGGGGTGAACTGGGAAGTCAGAGATCCATGTGACTTTGATCCTCCTCCTAACCTTCCAAACGCCCCCACTCCACCCAATTAAGCATTCAAAAGCAATTACCTGCTTGATTTCCTTTGCGATTAGGGTTGACTTCACAGCCCCCTCATTAATGCAGGGCCACGCAGCACAGCCATTAGTGACCATGAGAAGTGGAACCTCTTACTCAAAACCTGCCGAGCAAAAATGGCCACTTTGAAAATAAGCATACTACGAATATAAAAGAGACAAATAAAGCTGATGCAAAATGCATATTACTGAGAGAATTGAAGATTAATTTCAATTCAACTAAAGAACTATCAGTTTGTAAACACTTAAAGGAAAGGAGATAAGCTTCAATAATTAGTCCATAATAAATCTGAAAGAAGGAAGCGCGTATTATCTGTCGGGACAGATAATATGTGCTTAGAAAGCACAGGTCTTAGAAAAAAACATGCATTAGATAATTTGTCTTTAGAAAACTATAGAAGAATTTCTGAAAAATCGAATCTGAAGATTAAAATGTATAAATACTCAATTTAAAAATAAAATAAATAAATAGTTTGGCTTAAAAATGTATATTGTACTTTTAAATATACAATTTATATATAATATTGTCATATGCTTTTACAACCTTATAAAGCATGATGTGCTCCACCATTAGTGAGAGAAAAATGTTTGTAACTTATTTTTTCCCCAGATATTAATTAATTAATGAATTTATTTATTAATTTTTAGTCCTGAACTAAATATTAGGTCTAACTCTAATTTTGGTAGACAATAAACAAATGAAAACCTTTGACAATGGCATTTCTTACGTAACCAACAAAAATTAGGCTACAGGAACATTTGTGCGAATAACTGTGCAAAGAATGCTGTCAACTTTAGAAGAGAAATTAGAAAAGATGCTTTTCGTTCTTTCCATCCAATGCAAAAAGAACACACATTTACATACATTTATACCTTCATCAAGAGAGATTTGCCTTCATCAGCAAAGAAATGTAAAAACCCACGCAGGTTTTTGTAACTTTTTTTTTTCGTTTTGTAAGTGAAGAACAAATTTATGCTGCTCTTTATAATGAGTGTGTATCCTACACTGACACTAAAGGAACAATCACTGTCAAAATAAGTAAATAAATAAATAAATAAATGCCGATTCTATATAATGTTCTGTATTAAGTAGTAATTGTTTGCGCGTATTGTGTGTCTGTGAATTGAGGAGTGTAAGCGCAAGAGCAAAAAGAGAAAAAAAAAAAAGGCAAGCAAGAAGAAAAAATAGCAAAACGTCCATCTGAAGGTTCCGATCCAGTCATAGTGAATGATCGAAATCATATATTAATCTTTTAATTCAGAGGAATTACAACAAGCAATTAACTCGGGGTTTAATTAAGCAAATAAGGCTCACAATATACCGGAAAATATATATATATATTTTGCTCAGTAATGTATATAATTGTATAGTTGTATTATATAAATTGTAATTTTCATTCAATAAAATTGGAGATTATTTTAATAATACACAGCACTCTGGGAAGTGAACCGAATATCACAAAAGCCCCCAAAAATCTGAAACAGTATCCAGCACACACTTGTTTCCATTCATCATTAAAACCATAAGGTTTTCCCCACTGCTATTGTTTCGTATTATTTCAACGATCATCTTTTAAACAAAACAAAAACACCACAATTCAAAATTCGACATTTCTTTGCATTAAACAGCAACTTATTTCCTTTTTATAAATATGTGACTATACATTTGGTGATAAAATCAAAACGCAAAAATACAGTAGTGCGCAAAATTACATATGAAGCAATGCTGGAATGCAATGTGCTTTTTAAACAACGCAACAAAATGCAATATACATTAAAATGTATTTAGTTGTACAAAGTTAATATTCGGCGTGACAACCCAGAATGCATCAGTAGTCTCATGTACATTATGCGTCTTGTAGAATCTGTCACAGCTCTTCTGGAGACTGTCAAAAAAATTATTATGCAATCGTTTCTTATTTTTTACTGACCCAACAACGACCTTCAATGCAAATGTCATAAAGTAGTGAAAGTAGTATGAATACATTTATGTATTTATATGTGCGTATGTGTAAAATCTATATGGGAAAATATAGATGAAGATATAGATGTATGTTAATGAGTAACAGAGCGTGTGAGGATCAGCAAATTTCCCTTTAGCACAGACACCAGTCAATGATGGTGTGGTGTTTGAGGACTCAAAGGTGGCATTGTTTTAACACATGACTGTATCACTTATGTGAGTTGAACAACATTAAACTCAGTACATGCTTTTGTGCTAATTTAAGTGACAAAAAAGTCTGTGTTATCCAAGCTGTAATCTACAAGAAGTCTCTTCCAAAGGAATTATCATATAAATAATATATTATACCAGGCTGCTTTAGTGCCATTACATAAATGTAATAATGTTAAAATGACACCAGATCCAATACCTGTATTATACGCACATACTAAACACTGAACACTTTACACTAAACTCATGATCTTTGTTTGCATCACAGAAGAGCTACTAAATATAGATTTCTAATTAAATGCATTTTAACAATTTACACTATAAGTGCAATATAACACTTTTTTATTAGTGTATCTAGAGTGCACTGTTTAAGGGATCTGTTGTTATTTGAAAGAGGATGGACTATAATGAGTTTTCTCAGTGCTAGATTCTGTTTCCTTTTATGCAAAATTCAAATTCTGGGAAGATTTATTCAGAGATGGAGGACATTAGACCATGACTTTTTATAAATCATCAACTTAACGAATAAACCACAGCTTTGCGGAAGCACAACTTTTGGGCAGATTAATATCAGTTTTGTTTACCATCACAAGACATAGCATAATGATAAGAATAATAATATAACATATTTTACCTTAATTTTACTTTAGGGATAAATAAAAACATCTGATTTTTTGACTATCCAGCTTCTATCTTGAAGCCCATCCACGTCAAGATTTAATGTTCTGTGCAAGCTTTAGTGCTCAACACAGCTTATTTGTACTATACTATAGCTTTGGCAGCTCAGACTAGTGTTTCCACCCAGAGAACCATCGTTCATTTAATATTTCTTTGTTTTTAACACCATTCTATGTGAAAGTATTGTAGGTGAAAATCACAGGTGAAATACCTAAAATCTGATTCCAGTGCCACAACTGCAATTACTGAGGTCACATTTTTTTCTTATTTTGAGGTTTGATGTAAAAATAACTTAAGCTTGTGTCTTGTACCTGCACAAAATGATCAGCCACATGATTGAATATGCAGCTGTTCATGAGTTCCTAATAAAATGCACATCAAATGTGCTATCATAACATGACTCAGTGTTGTTTGTAAATGTGTTTTCTATAGCAGCAGCTCAGATGGCACTTCCAGTTGCAAGGAAAATCTTTCATTTTAATTTGCTTATTCAAATACATTTATATAGTACATTTAAATAGTAATTATATAAATAGGAACTTGTATCTAAAAGCTATTTATTTATCAGAGCTTTGCAACAATATATATGGGTTATTGAAGAAAGCAGAGCATGGTGAGGGAATGTTTATGGCTGCGATAACATAAATGACAACATAACTTTTTTTACTTTTTGTTTAAAACAATGTAACTATAAATAAATTGTAAATTATAAACTATAAATTCTTTAATTCATTTAATTAATAGATCTGATTATTGTCAGATTGCTGACACACTTTTGGACGTACAGGTTTTGGAACATAATCAACTTTGAGGTGGTTAACCACATCACACCTCCATGTATCCTGTTTATATTTTCCTAAAATTGAATGCTACAAAGGTTCAAACCTTTAATGTTCCTAAATTGTTGCCGTCTATTAAAGATGCACAGTGTCGTCGCCTTCTTTCGTCTAAAGCTTTAATCATTCCTAAATTGATCAGTTTAGTATTACTTAAATTTGGGGTGTTCTAAATGAAGAGAGATTTGAGCAAACATCTGGCATGGTGCCATGTAATGTAAAACCCAAAGTTATCCATTATTATATGAGTACAGAGAAAAACTTGTCTCTCTGACAAACTTTAAACATCTTCAGGTGCCCTCCGTTCCTGTATCATCACCGGGCATGAATTAATGTATATCTTTATGCTTTTTATCCCACCTTTCCTAGCACAGATACAAATTGATCTTGGAACTACACTGAACAAATTGTTTGGTAATGTCACAGCGATCTTGAGAGCGGCTACAGAGATGGAAGAGGAGGTGCTATGCTTTGTGTGGACACCGTGTCCTTCGTCTTGTCAACTATCTCCACGCTCCCCTGCCTGTCCCATAATGAATTCAGTCACACATCTCTGTTCCTCAGTCAGCACATTAACCCCCGGCTGACGGAGGCATCCTGACGGAAAATAAAACCTGTCCCTCTCTGGGCACTGAGAGCGACATGAGGTTGACCTTTCAACCCTGTCCCCCTCCTTGTTGGGCCCTTTGCACTAGTCTTGCTTCATCTGCATTTCAACACAGTGCCAATGCATAGCTAACTCATCACTCACTCTCTCGCTCACTCAATCACTCATCCATTTATGTGCTTGCTCTCTTACTGCTGTCTTCATTTCTCATTCAGTCATACACTCACCCACTCACTCACTTTCACCTTCACTCACTCCCACTCTCCTTTACAATTCCTACTACTTTCCTTAGATGTTCCTATAAAGTCTTTGAATTGTCTGTTTTTTAGTATTCACGTACATAAATATGAGTAGGAATCATACAATTGTGTAACAAGCCCACATTCCCACATAGTGGCACCCCCTTCCCCCTTTGGGTGACCATGACCCCCCATGGACATGTTGGGATGTGATCTCACTTGTTCAAGATGCAGTTATTAAGCAGTGTTGTGCTTGGCTGCTTTCTATCTGCAGGAAGACCAGAATATAGTTGGGAGCCATTAAATGGAGTTGAAGAGCACTGAAGCAGGGAGATGGGCTTGAGAAGAGGCAGCATACTGTACACACACCTTTACTCCTAGATCCATTCAGCTATTGCTGAATCCCCCCTGCTGAGAAGGTCAGGTCTACCACTCTGAAAAGGGACAGAGACAGGTAAACCTCAGAAATGTGATAAAAGTTATTATTATTATTATTTTTTTTAACAACACCCTAGGCATACTGAAAAAGCTGTTTTCTCAAACAAAACTTGATCCCAATATTATCCCATGCATTCTGCCAAAAGCTTCGGACCTTTGCAAATATGGTGCTCTGGATGATTAAAGGTTTGTAAGCTCTGATAGGGAAATGTCTATAGACCCTTTAAGAGTCTCTACAGGTGACTGACAAAAAGGCTTCCAAAAGTAACCCATATTGAAAACAGTTGTGTTTTTCCTGTTGATCATATCCACAGTCTTTAAAGATATGCTAAAGTGAGTTTTCTTAGACGTACTCAGGTATTATTCCACAACAGATTTAAAGTGTGTGCTGAGGTGAACAAAGCCCTGTAGCAGACCAGGCTGTGGGCACATGGTTTCACAGCCACAACTCATAAAGTGTTTTGCCGCTTTATGACCCAGTTGCTCAACATCACATGCCTCCAAAGCTGGGATATTACCTGAGATAAGGTAAAAAAGCGACGAGCCCGGCACCAACCTGACCTCTCCCTCTGTTGTACACACACATGCACACACACACACACACACATGCACATACACACAAAGTCTACCAACACTGCCGTTTTAGGGTTAGGAGGGTGTTCTTAGACCCCCCAGGGCTTTCTAAAATTGCATCAAAAGCCAAGCACTACTGCACTGTAGCTATGCGTTTTATTTGCCCAGCCACCTGCTAAAACAAGCTCCCTCTCCCATAACCAATGACCCAGCACTGCTCAAAATGTTTGGGAACAGAGATCAACTAAAAGTAATAAGAAAAAAAAACTGGATTAAAAGTGAGGACAGAGGTACCACTAGGCTTTTTGTCATTTGTTGATTCTATAAATCACATCTTTGTGATAAGCTAATTGCCTTATCCTTGACAGCAGCTCAGAGAGTGAGCAATAAAAGGGGCCGGATTACAAGACGTAAGACCATAAAGACTTTAGCTGAGGTTTTTAAGTGTGGGAGAGGGAGAGAGAGAGAGAAAGAGAGAAGGAGAGAGAGAAGGAAAGAAACGGGAGAGCAACAAACTGGAAGCTGGCAGTAATACAATTCAGATCGCGTTCTTTTGCATTAATAAAATTGTGGAGGGGGAAATTTGACTTGTTTTAGTCAGTAAGGCAAATTTAAAGAGAAATCATCAGTAATATATTAATGAATGCTTTGGCCCAGTACAAAACATCCAGGAAGTGATTGCTTGATTTGTATTTACAGTGTGTAGAGCAAAGGTTAGAGAAGTTTTACCAACCACTAGCAGCAGACATATATATAATAAGTAATTACCTTTAACATGCTTTTCATACAATAACACAATAATACAATAATACACCATTAAACTAACTCCTAAGCAATGTCCTCCAATACAAATTTAAACACTGGTTCTTCTCAGTTTTATAGGTTTGCGCTGACTTTTTTCAGATTGTTGAGCTAGGACAATTTGTTTCCAAGTAAAGCTCTTTATAAAGTTTTGTTGCCGCTGTTTATCAGGGCAATGACACCTACAGATCCAGTGTGAACCTGTTCAGCGTGACTGCCTCAGCCATTTCCTGCATTGCATTGCCAAACCCAATGGCTTCCCACCCAGTTCAGAGCAAAGCCATTAGGCCAAACTGCTCACGGGGCCAGCAGGGTACATCGGGCATGACGTCTAGAAGGTAATTGCTTAGAAGTCCTTGAAAGAACAATGAACAAACACAGATTTAAAAACATATCTTACAATCAATCCACTGAGATCATGTTTGTTTTGCACATTCTTATAAGTAATAAAAAAAGCATGATAAAGAGCTCTGGAATGACAAAGCAAAGCTCCCTAAGCTATATTTATACCCCAAACCAACTTTTCTGTGAAACTAGCTTCAGCGTAATGAGTTTTCCATAGATTCTCAGCTATTTGTCTGACCACCCTTACCGTCATGCGTCCATCTCACTTTCTGCCTCTTACTCAAGTATCAGCCCCTATAAATAACAGGAACTGGGATAATCTTTAACTATCACTGAGGCATTTTCTGACAAGCTGCAAATAGTGAATAAGCATATACAGTTCCATGTGGTGACATCAACATTTCACAGCTGCACTCCTCCATCTTCTTGATGTCTTTACAACAGAACACCAAAATAAAATAAAAATATTAAAATAATTCTTAATTTCTAATGAACACATCATTTTATTTTTCAGCGTATAGATATAATAAAAGTATTTAAACAAACAGAGGACAACAACAGGGACATATATAATAAATATATAATATATATCATAAATACCAGCAGTCCTGCTGTATTGATTAAGTAGTTAGTATGTAGCGCTCTCATTTCCACACCCCAGGTTTGATTCCCAGTCAGAAAACCAACTCCAGCTCCTGGGTAGTTTGCCCCTACTTGTGTACCCCAGAGCCCAGATAAATTGGGGAGGGTTGTGTCAGGAAGGGCATCCAGTGTTAAACGTAAACCCTGTGCTTTGTCAAATTTGCAGACCAAGTCATCGCCTCGGGTGACCCCCAGTCATTCTGTATTCCTCCATCAACCTCCCCAGCTTTACACACCTGGTGCATAACTCTATTAATTCTCTGAACGATCTTGAGGGAAAAAATACTAAAAATCTATACTTTCCTAGATTTACCATCAAGATATTTTGTTTGTTTTGTTCTTCTGCAATGTAATCATTGTCAGAGTTATCTACGAGCTTCATGAACATACATTTCTTTCTATTTTCAGTCAATGTGTAGTTTTTTGCACAATTTGCTACTATATTGTATATAGTAGAAATAACATGCAGAAACATGCAGAAAATCAATAACAATTTAGTAAAAACTTGTGCAGTATTTTGTCCTGTTTATTGCAAATGTATTACTATACATCAGTAATATACTGTATAGCATATATTATTAAAGCACATATTTCCTATTACCTCTTCTTGAGTAAAATCTGTGAAAATCTAGCCTGAACAACTAATCATGAATATTATACATATAACACAGAACTACTACACAGCTAATTAGCATTTGAAAAAAAGTTATTAAAATATATAATACTCACTGTTACTGTACTATACTATATTATACTACATTATACAATGTTATTCTATAGTATACTATACTACACTATACTATACTATAATGTTGTTAGTTACAGTTACATGGCTAGGTTATGTAGTTCCACTACACTATACTATGTTAGACTATACTACCCCATACTATACTATACTGTATTATACCATAATGGTCTATATTCTACTATACTGTTCTGTACTATACTCTTCTATAGTATACCATACAATTACAGTTAATATACTATAGTACAGTACAGTACAGTATAGTATAGTAGAATATAAACCATTATGGTATAATACAGTATAGTTTAGTATAGTATGGTATACCATAGTTATATTTTGTACAAAGCTATGCTATGCTATGCTATACTATACTTTACACTACACCTTATTACTGGCATCTTAAAATCTTTAAATCTGTTTTCTTAAAGGTGTGCAGCTATGAAGCCCTCTGATTCCTGATAAATTTTGCAGCCAGTGGCAGTGAAGAAAGGATGAGCAGAACCTGAATGCTGTTTTGTCCTTGCTGAAACCTTAAAATGCTGTACCAGGACAGACCTGCATGCAATGTTACAGTGTGCACAGGAAACAAAATACTTGCCATTTTGTCAGCCTTTTAACAGATGATCTGAATATGCATTGTTTCCATATGAACCTCACGACATAAGACAAGAGTACACCGTGCACAATCTGCCTTGTTCCTCATTACTTGACTTAAAGTTGTAGCTTTACTATTCCTATTTTTAGATAACTTTCATATGTCTTTTCCGTCTTTCTAAATGCTTGGGTCCTATAGAGAACCTTAAAACAGTCACTGAAGATCCCTTTTAAAAAGTGTATTTGCAGAGAGTCCTTTTTTTCTCACACACACACACACACACACACACACACGCACTTAGCACACAGATTTTATGGCTCAGAGGGACAATCTCCAGATTAGATCAATGACTCCGAAGCGGAGCCTCAAATGTCAGAGGAGCACAGCAGTTCTTAAGAAATAAACTTGCAAAAGCACTGGAGCTATAAAAAAAAAAAAAAAAACGAATGTCATGTTTCAGCACATCTTATCATAATCTGGGCTGTAAAATGGACCTGATTCTATGGTACAGAATACAGACTGAATCATGACCTTGGGTGGAAATACTCTCTAACTCATCTTCTATACCACTTTATCCTGTATTCAGGGTCACAGGGACCTGGATCCTAGGCCAAGAGGCTTAGGGCACGAGGCAGGGTACACCCTGGACAGGGTGCCAATCCATCGCAGGGCACACACACATACACTCACACACTCATTCA
>JAOVVB010000050.1:8963015-8983811 GCA_028570985.1 Heterobranchus longifilis
GGTACACCCTGGACAGGGTGCCAATCCATCGCAGGGCACACACACATACACTCACACACTACAGGCAATTTGGGAACACCAATTAGCCTACCCAGAGTACCTGGAGGAAACCCACCAAGCACAGGGAGAACATGCAAACTCCATGCACAAAGAGACGAGAATCGAGTCTGGCCAGGAATCAAACCCGGACTCTGGAGGTGCAAGGCGACAGTGCTAACAACTACACCACCGTGCCGCCTGGGTGGAAACACTGCAGTCCTAATTACTATGGAGGATCCCTGTGCGTGGTGAGGATGCCCTCTAGTGACCAAGATTAATAACAGAAGTTCCACAACATCTTCAGAAGCACATCACAGCCAAGACCAATTCCCACAAATATCGAAAAGTGTGACCCTTCTTGGTTTACTTATTTACCCTGTTACATATCCCCAGAGGTCATTTACACCACAGGATCACTAAATTCCTAAATATAACTGGTCAGAAGTTGTCGATTAATTTTACATAACAGCAGCTCTGGCAATAGTTCTGGCTGTAATCCAAAGCCATCCTCCCCAGGGACCTGAGGGCACAAGACAGGGTACATTCTGGATGGGGTGCCAAGTCATCGAAGGGCCAATAGATCACACATTTACACACATTCACACAGCGATTGGGACATCTCAATTTGCCTTCACCCGGAGTCATTGGACTTTAGAACCAACCACAGACCAAAGGCAACATTCAAACCCACAACCTCTGAAGTCACCATGCCACCTGCAATCCAAATCACAGTGCTGTATCAACACACTCATTTTTAAAGTGACAGCTAACGCACAGGTACATGTACGACTCTTCACATAATGTAAAGCTAATAATAAACATAAAAATGTGTAATAATTTTTTTTAAGTGTAATGCTTGTTTCTCTAACTGCACTTATTTGTTGTTTATATATGATAAAAGAGATTATGCAACAAGTTCTCAAGAAGGAAGCCAAACTATTTTTTTTTTTGCCTCATTAAACTTAAAATAAAACAAATAGAGGCTGGTGAGGGAGTTGCTCATTATAGCTGCTATAACCCAAGCTAACAGTTCTCATAATTGTAATACCAAGTGATTAGAAAGCATTATGTGCCTTTTACTAACCAGTATTTCACTTAAAACCCATTTGTAAACCATTTCCATTTTTTTTTTAGAAATGGCTTTAGTGTATAAATAGAAATAAATTTTCATGGTAGTAATACATCACATTATCACAGGTGTGGTACCCTTCCTGTAACACCATGCACTTTCATGCACCATTTCCATATTAAACACTCTTGTATGCAACTATAACTCTTTATTGATATTACAGCAAAATACAGCAAATTACTTATGCAAACCAAACTCAGAAGACAATTATATAATTTTAATAACTGATCTGCTTTTTGTCATGGGCAGTACCTGAGGGGGTACAGTGAAATGGAGTGCAAGGGTTTCACTGGCCTACCAATTGAGGGAGGTCTGAAGTGAAGTGGAAGATCCAGACATACGAAATACAGACAGGGGGGAAAAAATGTACACCTGATATGTGGAACGGGGAAAACAAAAAAGCATGCTAAATGCAAAACATCTAAATAATTCAAAACAATAATTTAACAGACTGAAGGAGTGGGAGAAAGTTGTGCACAGAGAGCCTTTATGTTCTGGCATATGACAAATGAAACACAAGCTGGAACTACAGTTTGTTTAATACATCTTAGATTATTCTTCAGTAGACATAATGCACTTGTAACAGTGTAGGATATTTCAAACAAAAGAGTCACAGAACAACAGTGTGATTTGTGCATCTGTAACCCATCTATTTCCTAGCATACCATCATCAAACCAATAGCATGAAAATAATCCCCTAATCTTAAATTAACCAATATACACATTCATTATTTCCATTATTCTCCATCTCCACCATGGTACAGACACATGCTGTGCTTGTTTAAACTACATGGTAGCAATGACCAATTAAACAAAACATCTCTTTAATTAAAGAGAACTAACAAACAAAAAGCACTTCTTGAATTTCACCTCCCATTGCTGTATTTCATCAAAATCCCTCCTGCTTTCATAGCTCCTACACCTGAACACACTTCTCAGGACCATAAACAAAAACTCTCCCGATAAACATAGGACACCTACTGAAAAGCAACTTAACCTCAAGATATGCACATTTAGTATGGTTTACGGCCCATGCAGTTACGCACAGTCAGCATAGTCATGGTATGGCCTGGTTTAATATTTGTAGCATGTGGTTAGACAGGACATTGGCCACTAGTGCATCTTGGTCCATGTTGGGAAAAAAAAAAATCTACTCTCGCGGTAAGACTTCAGCCAGACTTGAACAGGAGGATGGCCACCTGGCCCAGGTAGAAGTAAATGAAGTGCTTCGTCTCATGGGTGACGTAGCTACCGAAGTTCCTTCCCACAATGCAGTGCCATGTTGGGTTGTACTTCTTGTCAAACTCCTGAAAAAAACAACACGTTAGCAACAATCTTTATTATAGGATTCATGAACACTGCCCAAACCCTCTAAAAGTGGAGTCTTAGGGAACAGATGCATTTGCTTTGTGGATTTCCATGTTAAATATTGGCTGATTTTAAAGACCAGGACACTTCAGAACTAGTGCTGGGATATAAAGTTACCTTCTTGATGTATGCTGCAATGTCTTTCTCGATGTTGTACTTCTCCATGGCCTGGGTTGCACAGTCAACCGCGTCCTGCTGCATGTCCTCCGACATGTCAGCATTCTTAATCACAGCTTTCCTGTCAGTCATTATGCTTAAGGGGAAACAAAAGCAAAGATCATAAGCTTGCACGACTTTACAACACAGTTCCAAAGAAGACACCAAAATTTGACTTTGCCAAGACTGCATTGTTCATGCTTGGACACAACCAGAATGTACATTCAACTCCAGCCACGGCTCTTTGTGTGCATGCATTAGTTTAGGTGTGGCTCGATCTGTTCATATAACTGCTTTGTGTCATGTCAGCTCCTGTAACAGTCCGGCTCACTTTGGATAACTTAATAAATGTAAATGCATTTGGCCTTAAGTGAGCCAGAAAAAAAAAAAAGCCTACACTGCCTAGTGTTCGCCTTATGCTTTAACAGAGAGGCCTTTCATTCGGGCGCTCTGAGCCTGTTCTCTCACTGCCAGAAACTCTCCACACACTTCAAGGATGTGTTTTGTTAGGGTAATTCTGGGACACCTGATAAGTCGAAGTGAGACTAAAGTAGGCTAAACGCTTAATGGATGATTCAGTTCTTTTACAGCACACACACACATATACATATCCAAAATAAAGTCCACCGCCTCAGAGGAACAGGGGCTGCTGCTGAGCAATAATGAGCCACATAATAATTAATTTATAGTGAATGTTACAGGAAACACGTTTCCTGGAGAGTCAGTACACAAGGTGTAGAAGGCATCACTCCACACCCAGTGTAGCCTAACTGAGCATACATTCCTTTCCTGATCATCTACACAATCATGCTAGACAAAACTATAAATGTTGTACGATTATATACCAATAAATAGATTATACATTATTCGTCCAAAGAATGATACGCTTGAACACGGCATAGATTTAGAGTAACATCCTAGAAAGCCTTTATGCTCTATCTGTATAGAAGAATAAAGAAAGCGTCTTAGGTTCATCTCCATTTCTGCTCAGAATATGTAAAAGTCACACACTGAGCTTGTAGAGATAAATGCCTAAGGTCAAAGCTTTCAAGGAAAACAGACTGAAATCCAATCTAACCGCGCTGTTCTGGACATGGCCGTGATCTCCCAGGCGGATGGTGGAAAGGCCTGCTCTCACTACTCCTCCGCACGCGCATGTCAAATTACACACTGCTTCTCCACGAGACATTTTCCTCGCCAGTGCAACAAAACACCGACCTGCATTTATTCATTTATTCTCCCTTAAGCTGAAGATGTTAAGCCATGAGACTCACCTGCAATCGAGGATGTGTCGATAAGCAACAGAAATATATAACAATATTAGTGATAAATATTCACAACAGCACGTTAATTAGTTCTCCGCGCGCGCTGGCAGAACGAGCTTTGTGTCTATAAAGAACTCAAAACACCGGAGTCCTGGCCGGGAAAACGCGCGCGCGCTGCTGCCCCGGGTGCTCTGCGCTCGCGCCGCTTTCCATTGGCTGCAGCGCTCCGCCTCCGCCGTGTGGTGCGCGCGCGTTTTCCTCTCGGGCCGCTCTGCCTGCATCTTATTTCATCCCACAATGCATCTTTAACCAGCGCAGAGACAGCAACCTGATAGGCGATCTCTCTCTCTCTCTCACACAGCTTTACATCCCATACGATCAGGGCTCACTGAAAGCAAACACACGACGCCAACGCATCTTTTGCATTTCCCCGACCCCCCCTAAAGAGTGTGAGCGAAACTTTAATTTTGTGCTGTGTAATATTGACATAATATATTATGTAAATAAAAACGAGTCCTTCATTATATGCACCAGTGTTTTATTTATTGATGCAACTGCTTAGTAAAAAGTAATTAAAAAAATTAAAAACGCTAACGATGTAAAAGCATCTACTGCCCATCACAGGACTTACAATCTATTGCATGAACATCACCTCTAAAACAAGCTTCCATCGACAAGCATTATTCGTACTGTTCCTGTTGACTCCATCACACAAAACTGCAGCATCTTCTCCTCAAAGTGTGCAAGTGAAAAGCCCAGTTTTGAGTCACAAAATAGAGAAGGGGTCCAAATGGTAAGTCTAATTTATAAATCCTGGAGGAGTTGATCCTGCTCCGTGTATCCAACTCTCCCTATCCCACCTCCATTAAGATCTGTCCCCATCCCAAACCTTTAAAACAGCTGCAACACCAAGAAGTGAGTTAGAAACACTTCCACTTTCTATAATAATGCATGTAATGATTGAATGTAGTCATTATTTATTGAAATATAAATGCTCTGTATATGAATTTCTACCTTGAGTAAAATGTGTAAAAGTACAGCACAGCATGAAAAGTTACGACCGGAAAAAAAAAACAAAAATAAAACACACCTGGCTGCATCAAGCTCAAACATTCAGATCTTTACTGTCCTACCTAGAGGAAGCATATACTACATTCCTCTTATTTGCTGGTAAATAAACATTGAAACAGAGACCTGACTGTTAATATATGCCAAGCTAACTCAAATGATTTGGCAATTCTTTATTAAAAAGTATCAGTCCATCCTTCTTGTCAAGCAACTACAGAAAGACAAAAGGGTAAAACATGTGAGCTCTCATAAAAAGACAGTAGATGGAATTTCCAAAAATATTCAGATGCACTGAACGACTCTGTTTGGTTGATGAGAGTTCCATCTTGTATTCAAAAATGAGGAAAATAAAAAGGGGGAAGCAAAGTAGTCACTTAAAAAACATTGTTAAAAAACCTGACAGTTTTTGGTTAAGAAGCAGGCGGTGAGGGATCATCAGAATAATGGGTCATGAGGAAGACAGTGGGCAAGAACTAAAACTAAGTTGTAAAAAATAGGCGATGGGGTTGAAAAACCAACCAACTGACCCAACAGCTTCACTGAAATAACAAAGGGAAGGGAAAATCAAACTCGAAGCACCATGGCATGGCACACGGAGGGCTTAGGAACGAGAGCGGGACCGGCTGTTCCGAGGAGAATACTGTGGGGAGCTTCGGCCACGGCGCGGCGAGTAGCTGCGGCTACGGTCGTTGCTTCGACTGCGACTCCTGCTGCGACTGCGACTCCGGGACCTTGATCTTCCGTAACTTGGACTACGTGGCCCATCCACCTTCACACGGATATATGCAGTTTCCCCCTGATGGGCAAAAAAGAAGAAAACTGTGCTCTGAGCAACATAAGAAAAAACTTAAATAATAATATTAAAATGCTTACCAATTATTTAACATGCCCCCAATGCATATTGAATTATAAGAGACTTTGGTTGCAAGCTTAATGTTGGTGTATACAGGACTTCGAAAAGAATTTTAACAAATTCTGACTACTGCAGAAATCCTTGAAAAAGGAAATCCAGTCCCAATCTCAGAGTTTTATTTGTTTGAACTTCTAAATGACCATATTTTATCCACTTATCATCACAAACCATGATGAAGCTAGTTAAAGAAGAGTAATCAATTCACACTGGGGACGTTGCGCGCACAAACATTCATTTCATTTATGTTGCCATTGTTCGTCCCATGAGCTAACTAACACACGCTGCATCTTTAATGTAAATAAATCCACTGGACCCAAAGCGACATCAATAGTGGAACAAGATGCTTTAACAGCCAAAGGTAGGCATTACTACTTTTACATTAAATCATCTGGATCCTCTGAACTTCATGGTCATATACATTGCACATTTTCCCATATTTTTCAGATTTGTACAGCCATTATTGTATATTTGTACAGTTAAGTTTAAAAAAAAAAATCTTTATATCCTATATTTTGTTCTATTTTTTCTGCAGCTAAGTCTATATTTTTTTTTATTTTATAGAAAAGTCTATAGACTTTTATAGAAGTTTTATAGACCAAGTCTGTCTTTCTATATTTTATTCTTACTCCATTCCCCAATTTATTTCTTATTGATAATTTAGATTTTAAGGTCACGAGCGGTCGTATAAGCATTTCACTCCATATCGTACTGTGTATGAAACAAGTAAAATTTTAATTTGGTAAAGCACAGCAAGAATATCCAAAAAGTCAGGACTAAAATCTTAAACCTACCTCGTGTGACCGGAATTTAGTGTTATCCAGTTTTCGAACAGCATAGGTCATGTCTTCTTTGCGCACAAACTCCACTACGCCAGTTCCATCTCGGAAAACGTCAGCATAACATACATCACCTGCTTCACGCATGTGATCCTTCAGATCTTGCCAACTGCCACTCGGTGGTAAACCTACAGGGAAGACACAAAGCCAAATGGTTATCCTTTAATGTGTGCAACAACCTCTGTTAAGCATAGTTAACATGGTACATGAAAGGGACATGGAATGAACCCTTGAGTGGAACAAGCAGACACTCAATTCTCACAGTGAACTCTATCAAAGCCTTTTTCTGTCTCCACTCAGAGCAGTGCCATCAGCCAAAAATCAGTTCTAAGAGCTGGTAAATCTTCACTTCAATTAGTTTTATTCATATAGTGTTTTAACAATGGTCATTGTTGCAAAGCAGCTCTACAGAAACTAAGTTTATGAAAATTGTGAGGAAACGTGTTTAAATAAAAATAATCAGATTCTCCCTGATGAACAAGCAAAGGGCAACTATGGAAAGGAACTATTCCCTGAGATTACAATAAAAAGAAACCTTGATAGGAACCAGACGGGAACCCATCCTCATATGGGTCATCTCTTAAGTCCAGTCCTGACTGTGGAGTCTACACGTGTTGTGTAGGAGTCACGTGCCCTCACGTTTTGTGAAAGAGGGCATGCTTAATACAGACCTGAAACAATGACTCTGTATTCGGAGCGCCTGGATGGAGGTCCGTATCTGCCTCTGGGAGCTCCGCCGAAACCTCCCCGTCCCATACCACGTCCACTTCTGGGAAACTCCACTCGAAGCCGGTATCCATCGTAGTCGTAACCATCCCGAGCATAAACTGCATCCTCAGCGTCCCTGGAGGAGAAAAACACAAAACATATTTAGTTCTGGATCTTTAGGTTAGTAAGTATTTCCAACAAACTTGTGCATTTATAGTTCTTATATATTATTACAACATATATTCTGTGTAGAGTCACATGCTGAAAAGAAGCACCAGTAAACGTAAAACAGGCATTGAGGGCTAAAGTCTCTCGTTATCACTCTTAAGTTACCTAGCAGCTTTAGCACATTAGCCAGCTAACACAGCATGAACACCTTAACTACATTAACTTGTATATTTCACGAACGTGAAACACTTCCCCCCAAATGCAAATTAAACCACAAGCAGGATAAATTACACCAAACTAGTTGCTAGCAGTTAGTTTAAAACTGCGTGACGCCATCATTACCCGCCGACGGCCTGCAGACTACAACACAACAAAGCCCGCGCGCGCACACACACAAAACATTAACTGCTTCACCCACATTTGAATGAACGATCGAATATTATAACTATTAGAACGGCTTCGTCACTTCTACCCCGACTACTTAATACAGCCATGAGACACAGCTACACTATGCTAAGCTAACCCAAGCTCACTCACTCACCTGGGGTCCTCAAACTCAACAAAGGCAAACGGAGGGCCACCTCGCCGGTTCTTCAGATCAATATCCCGGATCGCTCCGTATTTATAAAACACGTCCTCGACGTCTTTAGTGCGGATATCAGGAGGAAGATTCCCCACATAAATGCGGCAGTCGTTGCTCCCGGCAGGGCCTCGGATCACTCCAGACATGGCAAAAAAAAAAGAAGCGTGCTGTAAATGAAAACACACAGCGCGGTTAACGAAACGTGAATCAGTGACACAAACACATACAAGCAAACATCAACAGGGCAATAACGCGACGTACCAAAAGCAAACCTCGGCGTGATCGACTCTCGCGTGCAGATCAAACAATACGCGCGTGGCGCTCCAACTGCACTGCACGCTCGCGCGCTCACTTCCTCTCCATTAACCGCGCGTAGTAACGCGGACGGATCCCGGAAACTCGGCGAGGCTCTTGCTGCATATCCGGCTACATCCGCGAGACGAGATAGTCCCCAAAAATATAATCCATATATGTACAATTCCAATAAATGCTGATAAACAAACAACTGTTTTTTATGTACTCATTATTATTATTATTAATAGCAGTAGTACACAATTTTATTGTAATGTTACGTTTATTTATTTATCCTGTGTATGAACAACAGTGTCTTTAGTTTCTACTAACTCTTAGTAACGTTACTGTGTGAAATGTTCATTCATTCATTCATTCATTCATCTTCTATACCCATACAGGGTCGCAGGGGCCTGGAGCCCAGGAATTTGGGTACAAGGCAGGGTACACCCTAGACAGGGTGCCAATCCATCGCAGGGCATACACACTCATATTTTCTTTCACACACTACGGGCAACTTAGAAACGCCAGTTAGCCTAATCCACATGTCTTTGGACTGTGGAAGGAAACCGGCGCACCAGGAGGAAACCCACCAGGAACGGGGAAAACATGCAAACTCTGCATGCAGACCCTATATTAAGTGCTCAAAAGATCACAATATTATTGCTCACACAATTATTCCACTAATTAATGGGATAAATGACTGTAGAACCTTTCAAATAATCTATAATATAAAAACACAGTTAATTTTAACTTGAGATCTAGGCTATCAGCCTAGGCAATTCACTGTGAAGAATCGTCGTTATTGTGTAGTGTATGTATGGACTGCTTAGGAAAAGCTGTAGTAGTAACATTGACGCAGAGTTAGTTGAGCCGGACACATGTAATATTTTCAGAATTTATTATGTCTTATGCAGTATTTCTTATATTTGGTCACGTAGAATACCACAACATTCACCAAAAGCCCATAGCTCAGAGGTACTACATGTGAATAAGCTCATTACTATTTATTACAAAGAGACATTTAAATCATGTTTTTCATTAAGCACGGTATAACAAGTTATAAGGAGAAATACAAAATGTGTTGATCGACTGACAGGCTCACTAGATTACATTTGTCTATATGGTATTGATAATCATTTATAAGGTTTTCTAAACAGTGTTTGAGTCCTTAAATTCATTTCAAAAGCTCTAATACTGATTTAATTCAAACAGCTATGTACGGAACACAAAATGCACATTGAAGTTGTGTATGAGTATCATAGTACAGTGGTTTCTACAACAGTAGATTGCAGAATGGCTGTATTGCAGAAGATTCTGAATAATAACAGACAGTTGGAAAAGGTAGCATTTTAGTATGCATAGGTAGACAGATAATGGGAAAGTCCGGTAGCCCCACTGCTGTCCCCTCCACCAGTATACTTCCCCTGGGATGCCAGACTGTTGATCTAAAAGCAAGCACAAGGAATACGTAAAAACTAGTTGGATAACGAAGAGTATACAGGTCAATCCAGCATTTCAAGTCTACTCCAAAGAACATTATTAACAATATGATTGATTATTTTGCATGAGCAGCTGGCATTAATCAGCGTTTAAGTTGCAGTATATAATCACAGGTTACCTAAACCTACACTAGCAAGTTAATAAATTAGTCATTAGCTTGTGAGATTGGACTTTTGTCCTTGTTGCTCTGTCACTCTGTTCTCTGCCTTTAAACAGGAAACAAAAATTCTTTGATATTTTTGTGAATTGCAAACAAGATTATTTCTAATGATTTATGAAAAGTCATTTAATTTTATTTGTACAAAATAAGATTGTTAGATGTAATTTTATTTGAAATCAAGGTGTAAAAAATACTACAGAGCCCCTATATATTTTTAACTTAAGTCCCATAATTTGCTCTGTAATATACATCCTATCTGTCTCTATTTAGTCAGTGTAGCATATGTGGTATAATCCATATTATATAGTTTATTTTAAGACAGAAGGGAAAAGCATGACATGCCTCGGCACGTTTGATGAACTCCTCAGTGGCAGCACTCTGGTTTTCTTTCTGACCACGCCAGGTCTTCAGTGCTGAGGCTTGTAGCGCTCGACCAAAAGAAAAGGTCAGTGCCCAGGGCTTTACCAATGGGCAGTTATTGATGGCATTTAAGTGGACAGAGGCCTCTTCTTCATTCTGGCCTCCGGAAAGAAATGTTATTCCTGAAAGCAGACATTTTTATAATGTTATAGACTTTAAAAAGTCCTATAATGACTGTGAATGAGCAGAGACAGACATAGGAAAATGTAATTAAAATTGTAAAATGCAAAAAGGGCTCTTAGGACACAGGGACATAAAGTATCAATAGTGTGACAAAACAGTGGAAGAAATGAGCAACACACAGAATTACAGAACAAGAACAAGGACAGACAGGATATGTCATCATGACTGACAGTGATGTAATCAACATAACCAGTGACTGCAGGAGGCACAGTGCGGCGTAGGGCAGTGACGGTCGCCATGGCAACCTCCTCTGGACTGTATTTGGTGGGGCAGCCATGTCCCGGGGTCACCATGTTGGGCTTAAGCAGGGTGCCCTCCAGATACACATGATGATCAAACATGGCCTTGTACACTGCTGCTAAAACCTTGAGCACAAACATAGAGCTTTTACACTGGCTTTAAAATTGAAATAAGTTTTAACTATCTTCAATTTTACATGGGATAACAGCCTTAACTAATACTAACCCTCTCTGTAACAAACTGGCAGCGCTTGAGGTCATGATCTCCATCAGGTAGGATCTCAGGTTCTACTATGGGAACAATCCCATGCTGGGTAGAAAAAAAACCCCGCAAACAAAAACTAAATTTATCCACATACATTCATTTTGTAAAATTAAGATGAAAATGCAGCTTTGCTAAAATATTTAATCAGTGTTCCACCGTACCTGCTGGCAGATGGTAGCATAGCGTGCAAGGACATTTGCATTTTCTGTGATGCACAGCTGAGACGGGGCCGTGTCACTGATCTTCATCACACAGCGCCACTTGGCAAAATCTGCTCCATCTTTCTTGTACTGAGCGCATCTCTCTGATAGACCATCCAGCCCTGAAACAAGCATCAGTTTAGAGCTTCAGTTGCAGAGTTAAGGGCAAAGCAATACAGTGACCAGCAGGACTGAGCCGATACAGGGTGGAACAGTAGTTATGAGTAGTTATAAGTAATTAGAATTGGTTATTTAGATAAGGACAAAAGTGTTCACCTTGTGTAGTAGTTTCTCCATTAGTACCTGGCAGTGGAACAACTCCTTTGTCAACCTTTGGAAAAAATTACAATGAAAAATACCAAAAGCATTACAACGAAAAAATTCTATACAGTATATTGTGCATTGAATATTTACAGATAGATAAATGGTCTCCAATCTTGGTCCCTAATCAGAGGCACATACCTTGATGCCAATAGTGATCCCTTTGTCTTTAATCATTTTAACAAAAGGAACGCCATCATCGGATGTCTGGTAGAGGGTTTCATGAAAAAAAATGACTCCACCAATGCAGTTGTCAATGCGTTCGTCTGCGCTGAAGAGCACCTGGCGGTAAAGGCGACGATTCTCTTCGGTGTTCTCCACTCCTATCTGATTCAGACGCTTTCCCAAGCTTCCTGGTGGTTACACAATACACACAGAGTGAAAGAGTATCAGGAGTATGGTGGGACATATTAAGCACACAAATATTAATATTTTGGGTTTTACCACAGCACTGTTAAATTCTGGAATCTGACTCACAGAATGATATTAATGCAATTAATAGTACTATTTCATTCATTCATTAATTCATTCATTTATTTATACAGTCATTCTTCCTTGACTTAATTATCCAGGTCAGGATCATAATGGAGCATGTCCTGGAAATACCAGGTATTAAGTGGGAATACACCCTGGATAAGACGCTAGTTTACCACATGGCATTGTTTTTGTAGTAGATGCATTAATGTGGACTTCTGTGTTAGACCTAGCATGTATGTTCAAACTAATGATAAAAAATTTTTTTTTTGTTATTTAACAAACACAATTTTGTATATATTTTCATAAAGGTGAATTCTTTTGTATTTTTTCCGAAAATGTTCCTCATTTCATGGAGAGAATCGTCAGAAGTTTGCAAGTCTTACAGTCGGTAACAGCAGAGTCTTCATGACCAAGCGATTTGTGTTGTGATTATAACATGACATGCTGGCTTTTTTGAGGGATTAGCCCAAGTACTAAAGAAGTTGCTTATAGTTGCTATATTGTGACAACAAGAACATGAAACTAACATGATTTTTAAACATTATACAACATTAAGTAACTAAAACGACATGTTAAAATGACATGTTTCTCTTAATTAATAAAATTTGTAACCATTGGTACAAGTGGTTATGTAAAAGTAACTATATTTTCCTATGGTATAAGTAGAATGAAAGACTTCAGAAGTTGATGTCATAACATTTGAAAGGTAACAGTAACTCTACTTCACTTCATACTGCATTCAGGGATTCGTATTTATCCTATGACAACATATCCAGTCATATATTTACTGAAACAGGTTAACTAACCAACGGATTCGTCAGCTGCTAGAATGCCTTTTCCAGGAGCAACGATGCGCAGAGCAATCTCATGCAGCTCCCTCTTCTGCTCCGTGGTGAGGGTCGGAAACTGGTGGGTCATCTTACAATGGGATCACAACCTGAGAACAGTAGGCTGTATTATAAAAATAAGTCAGTGCGAATATGTTCTCCTGAATCTCACAGGTGTAAATGATCCAAAGGAGATGAGGTACTGACACACAAGTTTAGTTAAACAACAATAAAGGCACACTTTAATGCATAAAATTACTCACAGAGTGCAAGAAGCGATCCAGCTGCTCTGGTTTGCTCCACAGATGTGATCAGAAATGAAATGAGAAGCCCTTTTTTGTGACAGCAACATTGTCCCAGTTCTTTATGGTGGCGTCCCGGAGGAGGCTGGAATCTGTGGGGCGGAGCATAACATCACGACCTCATTAAGTGTTTTTGTAAAGGCCATGGAGGAGCACACATCCCACCTCTAACCTGCTTTAATTTTGATCTGGGAGTCTGTTATTTTAACAATAACAGTCAAAAAAATGGCAATGATAAAGATGGATTTAATTAATTACAAAGAAAAGTAAACAATCAGAAGCCAACAATTAGAAGGTAAGTCCCAAAAAGTGATTGTTAAAGCTCTATATAAATAAAATTGAACTGAATTGAATTACAAGTGCCCTAAACAACATGACATCAACCCTCTTCAATCCATGAAAGACAGTGCTACATTAATAATGTAATGTGTTCAATCATATACCCAAATGGCTGCTCTGGCTTCTGGTTTTCACTTCAGACAAATTCAACTATCTACCACTGATTGCTGATTGATGACGAAGTTGAGCTGATTTAACAGATGGAAAGAGGTGTGGCTCCTGCTTGGCTAGAACACAAAACTACAATTAGACCAACTTTTTGCCCAAAAGATCAGACACCCCTGGTCTAACATGATTCAATTCACTTCATCTGAGCTCAAAATTCCCTAGGCAGTTAAGTCCCAAAGCAATAATGACATGTGCTTGTAATTTTTTTCAACAACTCCATGATCCAGTTTTCAAGGACAACTGTTGGAGAACTAAGCTAATAAAATCTTCATTGAGTTAATGTCTGCTGTGAGGTGGCCCAAATTTAGCAGTATTTCTCATTTAGGCTTAAGGAATCCACCTTCTTTGGCATAAAGAAGGTATAGACAGATACATATTTACTGTGTATATATAAATTAGATTAAGCAATTAATTCCATTTTATTGTATGTGTATAATTATGCACATTTAACAATAGACAGTGTCACAAAGCAACTTTGAAAGCAACAGAAACTTGGATTATAGATTTAGATCCCTCATGAGCAAGCCAGAGGTGAGAGTGGTCAGGAAAACTCTCTGAGAATTGAGTTTAGTGCAACTCAAACTTCATAAAGAGTTCAGTTGCTGAACCTGATTGGTGCAGAATTAGGAGAATTGTCCAATATTACTCTGCACATGCAGAAACTGACACTGGTTTTTCTGTGGATGGGGTCTGGGAGGGGGCCCCAGGGAGAAGCACAAAGAGATAATGTTATATTTAGCCTACTCTACAGGGGCTTTGGGTTTTTTTCCCTGATACCTAATTAAAAACATTATTAATGATGCTTTATCTGGTCTTCAATTTTCTGCCCTATTAAGGTTGCTCCCATTTGGGTTTGTCTCTCACAAATAGGTCATACCAAGGTCTAAAAGTTAGATAGTATCATTCACAGATACGATAATACATATTGAAATTATTTCTAGCAAAATATCACACATGGATAAGCCTGTTCAGCAGAGCCTGCAGAAAAATTTTAGCTTAGCCAAAAACAATATTTGGAAATGAAAAAAAAGGACAGATTAAATATGTGTTCATCCAACTTTATTTATTTATTTTTCTTTATTTTTGATGAAACAATAAATCCAGGAAACAATAAATCCAAAAAAAGACCAACTATTTTTCCCCAACAGACAGATACAGGGTGGGTGAAAAGTAACTAGGGATTAAAAACTGGTAATAAGGTCCATATTTCTAATACAAATTTATTGAAACAAATTGTACATGTACTTTATTACATAGGAAAATGACAGTAAATCTGTTTCAATGTAGGCACAAGTGGCATTAATCCGTTTCCTCAAACAGCCAGGGATGGAATGACGGAAGTAAGGAAGTCTGAAGGAAGTAATTTGGGATATTGCTGAGAACCTCCTAAACCCATGCCTTGAAGTCCTCCAAGGCTTTGTCCTGTACACCTCCTCCTTTGCGTAGCCCCACAAGAAAAATCCCATGGAGTGAGATCTGGACTTTTTGAAGGCCATTAATGTAGTAAGTGCAAAATGGGGTGGTGCTCCGGTGACACCACAATTTCTATAGCAATTAAATATTGCCTAGTTAATTTTCACCCACACTGTGTATAGACACACATATACACAAACACACACACAGACTATATTGCTAAAAGTATTCGCTCGCCTAGCTTTACATGCATATGAACTTGAGTAACATTCAATTCTTATATTGGCAATATAGTGTGTATATACTGTATATAAATATACTGTAGTAATCACCAGTTACTACATTCACTAGGATGAAAGATGTTCTCATATCTTCAAGTCCCTCTGCAATGTTTCAGATAAATAGCAGCCACAACAAATCAAAAAGTTAATTGTAATTACTAAATAAATCATTCCACTCCAGAATATAGTATATAAACTCACATTATATTAAATTAACTGTAGCTTTTAGCACAGTGGCCTCATACCTCCGGTGTTGCATGTTTGAGTCTTGCCTTGGGTCTGAGTTTGCATGTTTTCCCCATGCTTGGTGGTTTGGTACTCCAGTATTATGCACATTAGGCTGGTTGGAGGTTCCAATTTGCCCCTAGTGAGTAAGTGTGTGGCCCATCCCAGGTTAGCACCCCATTAGCACCCAGTCCAGGGTGTACCCTGCAGAGTCACCTGCATAGGCTCAAGGCCTCCCGTGTCCATGTACAGAATAAGTGTTATAGAGAGTAAGTTAATAATACCTAAAACAGCCATTAATACTGTTCTGGCAACATTATTATTATAATTATTATTATATGTTCTCCAGGGACAATACTATACAAATGAAAATTGGATATACTTAAGTCAATGTGCAGCTTACATAGCAGTACCGATTTATTGTCCTCTAACAATAACTCAACATGCAGACTTTATTGTCTAAATAACTGGCAATGAAAATACACCCTATGTGAACATGTCAAAACTGTTTCCAACGTGTCAATATTTTGTGTGAGCACCATTGTTATCTAGCATGGCCTTAACCCTCCTGGGCATGGAATTCAAAATAGCCGCAGATGTTGTTGCTGGGATCCTCTTCCACTCCTCCATAATACTATCACAGAGCTGCTGGATGTTAGACACATGGCGCTTCACCACCTTCCTCTTGACAAACACATGAACATGATGAATAGGACATGTGACTTTGCATTGTTAAATTTAATATTCAATATTGGCTGTATGTTATTTTCACAGGATTTTTCCTGTAAATCTATACTGCTATACATAGGGCTTATTCTGGGCACAGTGGGTATGGGACAGGAATACACCCTAGATGTGGCACCAGTCCCTCACAAGATGTTCGCACATCTACACACGTATTCATACCTGGTGGCAATTCAGTGTTGGTCAATACATCGACCTGCATTCTTTAGAGCAGTGGATGATAATCTGAGAACGTGGAGGAATTCCAGACAAACACTATAAGAAGGAAACAGAGGTGGAAAGTAATGAATTACATTTACTCACATTACTGTAATTGATTTTTTGTGTACTTCTACTTTTTAAAATGTAGTTTTTAAAATCTGTAATTTTACTTTTACTTAAGTATGTTTTGTTTAAAGTATTGTACTACATTTTAAATCATAGTCGCTACTGAGTAAAAAATAAATGAATGAAAATGAAAAATAATACAAATAATACAATGGGGGAGGGAAAAAATTACACCACGGAAACCACTGCACTGATTGATTGATGGCCGTAGAGAACAAACGCGCTCAATTCACAAGAACGAATGGAGACAGACAAAACAGATGTCAGTGATGCAGACACAGCTGAAAGTGAAATGCCAACAAACTCTTATGAAGCAAACCCCTGGTCATATTTAAGCGACCACTTTGATTTCAAGCACCACAAATTTATTATGCAAGGGTGTTCCATCCCCCATCCCACCCCCGCTGTTAAAAAAAAACAAAAGTAACTCAGTAACTTTTTAATAAATTTTTAATGAGCTACTTTTTACTTTTACTTGAGTAGATTTTTATAAGGGTAACTTTACTTGTACTTCAGTAAAAGTTCACTAAAGTACAGTAACAGTAATTTTACAAAATTAGTAAAATGTACAAAATTTTATTACTCTGGCCTTAAATCTGAAGATCTTAGCATCTGGCTGACTGTGCTAACTTTTATAACCCTCAAATATTCATAAATAAAAGAGCTTCAGATAGTCTATCAAATGCTTAGTTTAACCTTCAAATGAAAAATCTAAATGTTCTGGTCGTCTACCATTCAGATGCTAGTCTCATGCTCAGCTTGGAATGCCCAGCTAAACTTGAGAGACTTGTTTTCAACCTTTCAATCCTGAAAAAAAGCTCTTCACATTTTTCCAAAGTACTCTTTAGCATTAAATAAGACTCTTCAGAACTTCTTGGTGCATGTTGTTCAGAATGTTTATTCTGTTTTTCAGACCTGCAATATGTTTTTTGTAGAAATTGTTCTACAACATCGTTGTTCTATTGAATACTGACATAAATTTCTGATAAGACATTTATGGTCTATTAAAATTTACTTTGGGTTTTTTTTTTTTGTCTCCTCGAATTTCCAATAAAATCTCCTTTATGTCTACCCTGCTGTAAAATATCCACAAGTTACCCAACTTTTAACTTCTTGTCCTTGGCAATAATTTAAAAACCATTACTCAGTGTTTGATGGATTATAGATTCTATTTAATACCCATACTGTGCAAGACAGTATCATTACAGGTGCTGGCAGGATGCCTTGCAACCAATCTTATGTTCAAGCGAGCTTTTTCATACCCATTCTATACCTTTAAAACATTTTGCTTGTCATTATCACATGATCTTGTAGTTTAGATATGGTTTTATCAGGTTTAATGCTGCAGATTGAGACAGCTGTTACTATCTTCCCTGGTGAACCTAGTGGCTAGCATTTGATAATTTCACTGCCATATCCTGGGTTTGATTCCCAGTTTAAAAAAAAAAGAAAAAGAAAAAAGAAAAAACCCTAGTCATTGGAGTTCAACAAGACAGTGCACTGGCCCTGGTCCTAAGCCTGGATAAATGGGAACGGTTGCAACGGGAGTATAAGGCATTTATTTTAACCCATCACTCAGATATTTCCATTAAAACATCTTAACAGAACTATATTCCTGCAATTTTCTTCTCTTTCTTTCTCTCTCTCTCTCTCTACAAAACTTGGTACCATATTTTTTTATCTATAGCTACTAAATTGTTCTTATCGAGCATTTTCACCAAGGAATGCTTGTTCTAACCTTAAAATGGTCAGGAACCTGAAACCTTTATGGGGGCTATAAACCTTGTGAAGGTCTAACCTAAACATCCTTGCTCCGAGCTCCAGATAATGACTATTTAAATGGCTAACCTTTAGATACTTTATCTAGGCATAAGGCTGTTACGTCCCGTAGTATTTTCGGGTATGTCCCTTGTGTTTTGGTTCCTATGTCTTTTCAGTAAGGCTTTGTTTAGACACACAGGAGTGAGAGCTAATTGTTGTACCTATGTTTTGGTTAGTCAGTGTAGTTAGCGGGCATCCCACGCCCTGATTTAGTTTTCGCTTTGTTTATTAGGTTAGATTGACTGCCGCGCATAAGTTAGAAGGTGTTTTGTTTTATTTATTTATTTGATTTAAGCTCCGCTCACGGCTTTCACAGTCGAATGTGCTATTTAATATTTTGTATATATTTTTTCTTTCTCTGTTTTTGCTATTGGTTTTCCACTGTAACCATAGAGCAATTGGGTGTGTGTGGGTTTTTTTTTTTTTTTTTTTTTTGGTGCTTTAATTACTAAAGTTTGCTGAAACTCAGTGCTACTCTTGAGTTTGTCTCATTCTTGTACACAAGTGACTCTTCTAGTAGTGATCAGTGACGGTCTTTAATATATTAACCTTCCTTTTTTATTCTTCTTATGTCGGCTTCCTATCTCCCTTAGACATTAAGAGTGAACGTAACAACTGCATATGAAACCATAACAAAGGCTAACCCTATTCAGGTGCATATTTTATTCTTTCAGATGCCCAGTCGAATCTCCACATGTTCAGTCCAACCTTTCGATTGGCAATTTACCCTTTAGAGGCTCACTCTAGCCTTGAGACGCACAGTCCAATCTTCAGATGCTTAGTTCTTTAGATGCCTTTAGATTTGCAGTCTAACCCTCAGATGCTCGGTCTAGCCTTCAGACATTTGCTTTAACTTTCAGATGCTTATTTTAGCTCAGCTGCTGAACCTAATCTTGAAATGCATAGACATCATATGTGTTATTTATAGCTGAGACAACCTGCAGAAGAACTGAACTCTGATCACGTCAACACTAAACCCACACTACAAGTGATGAGCCTCGTCTTTTCTCATCTTCTTGATCTGACTGACTCATTCGTCTGATATGAGTAATAATGATCTCCTGGCCATTACATCTAATGATAGTGTTAATCAAGTATTTCTGTTCCCCGTTAGACATTCTACACCATGTCCTCATCTGTGTTTGTGTATGCTGTGTTAATCACTGTCTCATCCAACCTTCACACATGGTTGCTCATGCACTTTCTGGGCATTAGGCATTCTGTGGTTGTGTGTGTGTACTGTATGTGTATGCATGTGCTTGTAGAATGTGTGCCAGGACAGTGGGCATTGTAGGGTGGCATATGAGAGAATGCCAAATATAATCGCAGCACACTGCGATACAAAAGATGTAGGCAGTAATGTGCCTCCCATAAGCAAAGATTAAATTCTGACTCAATCGCTGGCTAAAGAAAATACATTTTTTAATTGATTGAAGCAAACTGACTAGTATGACTAGTATTGGTGACACCTTATAGATTTTAAATTCTCTTTTCTGATTTGTCAAATGATGTCGAATACATTTCTACTGTATAACAGCATCTTAGACTTTAGTGCCAACTTTAATGCATAATTTCTTTTTTTCTTTCTTTCTTTCTTTCTTTTTTAACGCCATTCCAGCTTCTATTGCTATAATCATGGCGAGAAGCATTTTTGTTATTCAATATTAAAACTAGATAAGATGTTTAAAATTATTTTTAAAACTACATTTGGATTTACTTCTTAAAAACTTTTTTTAAAGTGTCAACAGAATAAAACAAGTTCCATAAAGGAGGTACAGTCAAATAAAATATGTTTAATGTATACAGTATAGTTATATGTTATAGTTTATTATTTAAGCATTGGTCGCATTGTGATTGCCATTTATTTTTGATGTATTCATTTAAAATTGGTTTTAAATGTGTGAAGGGTATAAAGCATTTGATTGTTCTTTTAGATGCTTCTTTGGCGGCTTAGTCTGCTTTCTCACTACCAGGGATTCCTGAGTGCCCAGATATCCAACGGAATACTATGTTAAAATAATTGGCTTCTAAGAATGATAGCTTGGTTAAGATTTCCA
>JAOVVB010000050.1:8989406-9000085 GCA_028570985.1 Heterobranchus longifilis
GACCATTTTGATTCATACACATTCAAATTCCATACAAACTTAAATAATTCTTTTGATTGTGTAAAGCTGCTTTGGGATAATGACAATTGTTAAAAGCTCTATTCAAATAAAATTTAATTGAATTGAATAGATGCATCTTATCTAGGCTAAGGTAAAAAACTAATTAGACCAGTGCTCAATGGTCTTCTCTTCACATGAAAGTTAATTTTGCTTTTTATTTGGACATCAAGGTCCTAGAGTCTGAAAGAGACATGGAGAGGCACAAAATCTCAAAATCTAAATTGCTGAAAGTCCAATGTGAGGTCCCCACAGGTGATTTTAGGTGCTGCTGGTGTTGGTCCACATGTTTTATCAAGCCCAAAGCTCAGCTGTCTACCAGGAGATTTTAGAACACTTCACGCATCGGTCTACTGACAGGCTTTTTGGAGATGCTAATTTCCTTTCCCAGCAGGACTTAACACATGCCCACAGTGACAAAACTAGCACTAACTGGTTTGGTGACCATAATATTATTGTGCTTGATTGGCCTGCCAAACTCAAAGAATCTATGGGCTAGGAACATGAGAAACATCCAACCCACCAATACAGATGAGCTGCTATCAAGGAAGCCTGGCCTTTAATTAAACCTATGCAGTACCACAGGCTGATTGCCTCCTTGCCATGCAGTAAGTCATGTTAAAGAAGCCCTGACTTCTGTACTGTAAAGCCTTTTTACATTGATTAGAACTAGGTTTTTGATTTTCATGAGCTGTAAGCCATTATCATCAAAATCAAAACAAAAAAAGCTTGGAATGGCACTTTCTGAATTAAATTCCCAAATTTGCATTGTTATAGCATTTACTTTAATCTACCAGTTCTGTAAATAATAGGTAAATTGTAGATTGAATAGAATAAATAATTTTTCTTGATTGGATCAAGATCAAGAGCTGTTAACAATCTGTGATAATCTTTCCTGTATAAGGTCAGTCATTTATTGATAAAGCAGCAGATGAGTAATAACGTTAATCTTCTATAGTGTAGCCACAAACTGAGTCATTAATTCTGAGGAGAGAGAGAATGCTGATTACATAACATACATAATTTATCACTTGTTCAACAGGAAGTAATCTCTAACAGAACAATATGACAGGTTTTTACATGGAGTTTTGATTTTTAATACTGAAAATTAATTTACAAAGCATGTTGACATCGAAAATCAAAATCCTCAAAAGACAATCAAGGCAAATATTTAACATCTAAGCTGAAGTAAATGCCATTTGTTCTTATCTGAAACCGCAAAAAATAACCAGCAATAGAACACCGAAACAATGAAAAGTGCCACAGTGTTAAAACGATCACAAATGCTCCCAAAAATTACGACCAAAAGCTCCCCAAGAATATCAAGATTAAAAAGAAAGAAAATCTATTAAATCAACGAATATTCAATTTAATTTGTGTTGAGATATTGCACAAATGTTAGTACAGTAAATCTTAGACCAACACTTTCTCTCACTCACTCATCTTCTATACTGCTTTGTCCTGTATTTAGGGTTGCGGGGACCTGGAGCCTATCCCAGGAGGCTTAGGGCACAAGGCGGGGTAAACCCTGGACAGGGTGCCAATCCATCACAGGGCACACACATACACTCACACACTCCTTCACACACATTATGGGCAATTTGGGAATGCCAATTAGCCTAATCTACATGTCTTTGGACTGTGGGAGGAAACTGGAGTACCCGGAAGTAACCCACAAAGCACGGGAAGAACATGCAAACACACAGAGACGGGAATCGAGCCTGGCTGGGAATCGAACCCGGACCCTGGAAATCAGGGTTCTTAGACCGACAATAAAATATTAAACAGCTGCTACTTTCTGGAATTATAGTTTTACAATTTAGTGTTAAAAATAAATTCTTAAGGGTCCTTTCAGTATGAGTGCAACTTAAGTGGTCAAGGCATTAGGAAAGTGAATGGAAATGCATTTTAGAACATGTAAAGTTTATCTCTGGAGTGAAACCTATTTTCTGATCCCTCTTGATCTTCCAATGTGCATTAAATAGGGTGCAGTGATTCGCAGGGTCTCCCTGTGCCAGCAGGAGACATGTTGGCAGTCATTAAAACACAACCATTCTGTGTGTTCGATACTTATCTCTTGAAATGAAAACAACATCTTGAACACCTGAGGACTCTCTGAAATTGCTTTCCTGAAAAGTGTATGAAGCAGTGAACTACAATTATACGTGAAACACGTATGGCACAAAAAGGAGTGAGTGAGAATTTCACATTGATCCCTAGAAGGACACTGTGCTCTTCATTACCAGCAGGATGACAATCAATCTGTTTGTAAGGCCATTAGCACTGAGAGACATGAGGACTTCCCGGGGAATCAGAAATCCATAGCCAGCATGGATCTCTGAAAGTGAGAGGAGAATCTCAGTAACAGTTATTTTAGATCTATTTTAAATAAAATACTTTGATCTCCATCATGGTCCACTAGACAAAGGGAAGCAGATGTGAGACTCAGGGGAGTTTAATCACTCCACAGTGTTGTACTGTTGGAGAGGAATCACTTGTGGCGGCTAAAGATCTTCTTGCTGGAGCTCTTGTCGGTAGTGCTGAGACCGATCAGCAGGCGTGCCTTCTCATCCTCCATCTGCTGCTGCAGGCTGCTGTCAGCCTTTCCTTCTGCTGCTTTCCCCCGAGACTCAGAGACTGAAGCAGGCTTCAGACGCAGCTTCTCTTTTATCATCTGTCCAGGAGTGCCATAAAAATAAGAAAGAAGGGATTAAATCAACAAACAGCTCTTGTGAATTTAATATATTTTAGCCTTGAATGAATTACTGATTACTCATTTGTGATAAATGCCTTGTACTGCCAGCTCTTGCTCATAAATTTAGAACTTGTTATACGCAACTGGGACCGCTGATTTGAACCTAACTCTGTCTCCAAAATGAAGTGCAAATTCTCTGCCTACACCAAGTTTAAACCACCCAAAGATTTTAATATTTTAACTTTAGCAACTTGGAGTACTACCAGTTATTTCCCCATTCCCCATTAGTAACGTCACACTGATATACAGTAACTGTACACACTGTAATGCACTGTACTCATTACTGTCTGCTCCTGTAACTGTGCTGCAATTTCAGTCAAATATTTAAAAGTTTACTAAGCTATGTGGGGTGTTCAAGTTAAAGCAGAACTTTTGATTGCGCAGTAAAATAGACCAGAGTTCTAAAAGAAAAAAAAAAAACACCTTTTATTTCTTTATACAATACCCTGCTATATGCAATATCCTAGTGTTTCACTAGTGCTTGGATGCCACCAGAGTAGAAAGTTCGCGCAAAACGCTGAAGCCATGCATGAGCCATGTTTGAAATGCGCAGCCTCCCAGGAGCACCTTTAATGTCCCAAACATGTGGAATCACTTGAAGCAAGATCAGGACAATAAGGGGGGATGTGGCAGTAACTCTGAGTTCCTGTAATGTCCAAAGGGTGTGGCAGGCAGTATGAGGTCGTGCATTGTCCTGTAAACTCGCCTTCGGTGATCAAACCAGGACGTTTTTTTACTATTAAAGGAAAGGGTCATTAAAGAGTTCCTTGGAGGCCAGTGTTTCAGATGTGAAACAGGCTGTCTGATCATGGCTTCGGCATATTCTTGATTTCCTGCTTTCAAACAACGATGCAGGCACATTTAATATTTATGATTGATGATCTAATGTAGACAGCAAAAAAAGCATTTTATACATAAACTATGGAAGCACATTATCCATAGAGCACAATTTTCTATTTATCTATCTATGTGATGATATTGAAGATTAAATATTTTTCCCTGTTAACATAAATAGTAAAATTTTTTACTCACAGATGTTAATATAAATAGTGTCCCAAAGCCACATGATATTTCACAAATACATGTTTTAAAATTATTTTTATGCACATTTCTATCTTAAAGCTCAATAAAAACAATAGTCCAGGCTTTAGTACCTGTGCAACCAGAGCTTTTCGACTGTCTCTTTTCACAGCCATAGCAAAATCCAGCCATGTCCAGGTGTTGTTGTGATACTCCAAACAAGGCAGCACCAGGTTCAGATCCTTCCAGTCCACGCTACTCTTTTCACCCTGCACAATTACATATACATACATACAAAAACATTAGTAATTGTTCATTCATGATAAAAGCCGAACAATCCGGGGGTTCAGTGCAACACACCTTGTAGCTGACACAAAGGGGAACCTGAGGGATTTTTATGTAGATGAACGAGTTGTTCATTGCAGCTCTCTCTTTCATTTTGTCTATGTCATCTATAGGATGCTGGACAGAAAACAAGCAGGACAAATTTAACCTCACAAACCCATCCTTGTGCCAGTAAAGTGTTACTGCAGGCCTCAGTGATTTGAATGAATTACCGTGAATAATCCAGACAACTTAATGGCAAAATTTGACGTTACCTCCGGTTGTTTACGAAATGACCTCCGGACCCCTGCTGTACGATTCATCCCCTGACTGACTCCTTTACTGGGGCCTAGTCCTCCGATAGAGTCCTCAGTCAGCTGCCTTGATTTTACAACACCTGCATTGCAAGAGAATTTGGAGGGATTTAAGAAATACTCATTGTGCACACATCAGGAACACCCTGTATCATGAGTATTTCCGTTCAATGTCAACGAGCTGAGCTTTTAATAGCCAGCCCTGAGCGATCATTGTGGCATTGGGCACAGCAGTTAGAAAGCTAATATTCCCAAAGCTCAAGAGAGCTAAAACTAATATTGACCATCAGGCAGAGAGGTATGCATTTCAGCATGTCAGGACTGCACAAAGAAGAAAAAAAAGTCAAAAGAGAGTTGTTTAATTTAAAAACAGTTCAAACCTGTGGTGACCATTCGTAACTTATCCTCCTCGTCTCCAACTTCCTCCTCCTCAACGTTTCTTCCAGGGAAGAAAAATCCCATCATTCTTTTAAAGAAGTGGTACATCAGCTGGATGGTAAGTGGAACCACATTCACCTAAATATGAAAACATAATGCAGAGCAAAAGTTAGCCAGATATTTTAGCACTTCTCAAACTCTTTTTTTTTTTTTTCTTCTTCTAGCATTGGAAGTTTTATCCAAATGACCTCAAAATGCTCTTTGACAGAAATCCCGCCCACAGGGGGACGAACTTTGCTGAAGATCCGGAGGGCAAGCTGTCGTCCTGATTGGCAGGAGCTCTGTGGACGCAACACCACCTACAGAGCAAAGCAGGAGTGCAAAGAACAACAGCATGTAGCATGAACCTCGAAACTGTTATGTATATTATAGCAGTGAAAAATGAGTATACAGGAAAAATTAACAAACAAGAAAATCACAGATGAAAATGTGTAACCAAAGTCAAGCAAATAATGACAAAACTCCAAGCTTTTTGGACCAAAGAGCGGATGTCAAATGTGCACTATATGACCAAAGGCCTGTGGACTCCTAAACATCATTCCTATATGTGTGTTTTGTCAACACACAAATCCCATTTCATATTTATTTTCCGTTTGTTTCTAATACACTTCACTCCTCTAGAAAGGCTTTTCACTAGATTTTGGATCATGGCTATAGGGACTTGTGCTCATTCAACCACAAGTACTTCTCACTGATCTTGAGCAAGGAGGCGCGGGGTGCAATTGATGTTCCAGTGCATCCTAAAAGTGTTTAGTGGAGGTGAGGTCAAGGTTCTGTACAGGAGTTCTTGAGTTCTTCCACACAAATCCAAGTATTCCATGTCTTTATGGGCAGGGAGCATTGTCGTGCTGGAACAGATTTGTGTCCCTTAAGACCATGTAGAAAACTATGTGTGCTTCCAAGCACATGTGGGATTGATGCCGGGCCTTTACAAACTTTTGGCCATATACTGCACTTTCTACAGTTTAAATGAAAAAGATGACTGGCGAACATACTCAATACCATACATACCCTCACATGCTGCACAAGAGAGACCAAGCAAAACAGTTGTAAGATTTAGAACCAATCATCTGAGCCAAAAATAGTTAAACTTTAATCTCAGAACATAACAAACCAAGTTGAGAAAATCTTCCTTTCACACACACATCTAGTTCTGTGTCCAAAAGCTTCAGTTGAATGTAAGAATACGTTGTTTTCATGTTTGCATGAATGTACATCACAGTACCTTGTAAGCCGCATTTGGAAGCAGGTTATTCATTGTGAACCAGCCAAGCTCCAGAAGATGTTCTGCTGTGTCATCAGATTTGTTTAGCTGTGGGAAAAGGTTGGACTACTATCAAACTACTTTCACAAAACTAAAAACTATGCTGCTCAAAAAAAATTAAGAAATAAAATGAAAAAACAATTATGCCGATTTGACTTGCTCTCAAATTTAAGGGACTTCCATTGATTCTCATATTACTTGCAGTGGTTCCCAAATATGAAAATGTGTTATGACAATTGCTAAGTACTAATCAGAACAAAATGTATAATTTTACTTTTATTTTCATTTTAAGTTTGGTTTCCATGCACACAATCAGATAAATAAACCTCAATATATAAATCACTGATGCAAGTCGAGGTTGATGTGGACAATTTAGAGGATCTAAGTGAAAACCTATTTCCCATCGTATGCTTAGAATTCTGTACAGTTTGGCAGTACAGTGAAACCTTGGATTGCGAGGAACGCGGTTTTCGAGTATTCCGCAAGACGAGCAAAGATTTTATCACGTATCAGACATGCGCTTCTTGTTTTGATGACGAGTGTCACGTGATCACAACTGAGCCAATGTTTTTTCTCTCTCTTGCGCTGCGGAATTGTGGGTAATCTTCTCCCCTGCTGGGTCTTAGTGCGCGTCTCTCACTGGAATAATCAACGTCTGTGCACGTGTGTACTGTTCACTATAACACTGTGACCAGGTGTGTGTGTGTAAAACATCTTTTATTTTGTGTTTGTAAGCGTGTGTACAGCGTGCATGTAATGTTTCTTATAACATGTGTGCGCGCGTGTAAAGCAAAAGAAAGTCTCATTAGAAAGGTTAAAAATCCATTTTCTCCCTCAGCCTGTCATGTGTGCGTGCGCGCATAATTTGACACCGTGCCAGTTCACACACACTCTCTCTCTCGCCTTTAGTGTGTGTGTGTGTGTGTTTGTGTGTGTGTGAAGCAAAGAATCGCAACAGAGCAGTGTTTCTGTGTAGAGCAGAGTGTGTGTGTGTGCTCTACACAGAAGCACTGCTCTGTCGCGATTCTTTTCAAAGGTAAAGTGCAGGTTCATTTGTTTGTATTACTTTACAGCAGTGATTCCGTTAGTATGCGCTCACACGAGTGTCATTAGCGATGTTCCTTGCTAATTTTTCCCGACAAAACAGTCTTTCCGTATGTGTGAAATTCAAATAAGAGAGGAGAAAGGTTTACTGTGTAAATGAGAAGGTGGAGACGAGAGGGGCTGAAAGCAGGAGTCTCTCTTACTTTAGCTTCACACACATACACAAACACTTACAGAGATACAGATATCTGTCAGGATTTATTTTTACTTTTTTTTTTTAAGGTAAAGTGCAGGTTAATTTGTTTTATTCTTACTTTATATTTTGTATTAATTATTTTTATTTTATTTTATTTTTTTGGGGGGGGCTGTGGAACGAATAATTTGAGTTTCCATTATTTCTTATGAGAAAATTTGCTTTGATTTACGAGTGTTTTGGAATACGAACTCACTACCTGAACGAATAATGCTCGTAATCCAAGGTTCCACTGTAATGTTAGTTTTTCATAAATATACTAAGGGTGCTTACACATATGCCACATTTCATCTGTTTATAGTCAGCATTTAGTCATTCCTAATCATGACCCCGCTACCAAAAGTCAAACCCATTTCCTAAAACTTTTATTATTTTTTTTTTTAACACATGATTCAAATTTGCTGAACTTTTTGTGAACATACAAATCCTTTTTATACATGTATACTGGCTACATTATGTGTTCATGTAGAAAGAACCGGAACTCAATATCATTAACTTAAGTCATCATAGCATGAACCCAATTAACACACTATTCCCCAGGTGGAAACACTGTGAGCCAACGTTGTTCACACCCCAATCAGAATTTCAAGATAAATAGATAAAGAGCAAAGGGTGAGTTCACATGTTTTTAAACAACAGAGGAAAAGGACGGGTGAGGGCAAGAAGATACATTTTCAAAATTATTTTCTGACTAGTAAAATATATTGTGAAGAGGTATTCAGGATCAGGAATATTCTAAGACAAGCAGTTTCTCAACAATTAAGTCAAAGACCATCATTTGGAATTCGTCCATACAGACTGAAGTATTTGAGTATAGCTATGCATTACAGCAATATATACTGTAGTACAGTCTACATAATGCCTAACTTATGTGTTATATAAAAATGTGGTTTAGAGTGGCCATGCCACCCTTGGACAATACACCATCATCACTCCTGCTGGCTTTTCAGACGGTCTGCGAGATGATGATCTAACAAGACTAAAGTCAGCCAGCATAACCAAAGCAGCCATGGTACGCTGTCATTTGGTATAATATCAGTTTCCATGCAACTGTGCAACTGGTTTGGGAACTCGAGATTCAGCAACATCTTTCTTTGGGCATATTCCCCCTTCTTTAAACCCCAAAGAATTTTTTTTGTCATGGGTAATGTGATTTCTTTCTTTATTTACACATTTAAACAAAGTGAAATTATTTTACTATATTCTACATTGTTATTTATCAATTGCATATTTTATAGTAAACAAAGATTCCCAAAGTGTTAATGTTATTTATTTATACATGTCCTGCTTCCTTATATTGTGTTCACCATACAAGGAGGTTGCATTAACAAGGCTTCATGTTAGTGTTATGTAGATGTTTTTGGTTGCTTTTGTGTTATGTCTGAAGTCAAAATCCGGTTAAAATATAAGATTACGTTTACATTTTTGAGTAGAGAGTTTGGTTTTGACATGGAAATCTGTGATGATGACTATGCAGTTATCATTGTGTTTAAAATTTTGAAAAATGCATAATAATTTTAAACACTTTTTTAAATCTTAGCAATCAATAAAAACTTTAAATCCCAACACTACAAGCTGATGCAGGTGCAGGCCAAAGCAAAAAAAGAGCATCGAAGCACGGTGGTATCAGTTTGGTTTTAACCAAATTTAGTGCGATTTGACTGGAGTAGAAAAATTAATCAACCTTTAAGCAGTCCAATTGGAAGAAGTGAATCAACCATGTTGTGCATTTTGGTGTGAGGTAACAGTTTGCGGGAGATACAAAGCTCACCTTGCTGTACATGAACCTCTGCAGCTCGAGCTCAGCGATGCCCAGCTGGCCGTCCTCTTCTGTGAGACACCAGCGTGCCTGAGCAAAATAAATTTCGGTACGACGCACCACACTCACATCTTCTGGAGGTTTTCGCAGTTCCAGCTTATTTGTCCGCTGCAGCTGGAAGTCCTTAAAACATCTGAAAATACAATGCTTGCTTGAAAAATACTGAATTAGGAAAATACTATTCCATCAAAAAGTACTGGAACGGAAAACATTTATGTTTAGGATCAAACGTTGAATATCAGAGGACTAGAATGTCAGCTTTTGTTTCCTGATACTTGTTTTTTTACCCTTAAATTTGTTATTCTGTACATACAAGTATTAGCATTATATTAAATAGACATTCATTTGTTAAATCTAAAATGATCATCCAATTTAGCTGCCTACGTTAGTTCCAACACAATACATACAAGGGCGAGTCAAAAATTATCTGCACTCTTGCTGTAATATTTATTAAAATTAAGACAAACACAATATTCTCCAAGATAATCTCCTTACTTTACAATACCCTTTGTCCACCTGTAAACAATCTTTTGCGTTCCCTAATTAAAAGAATTAGGCCGAGCTGCGGGCAACAAATGCACCGCTGTCTTCACTTCTTCATTAGATCTTTGTCCTTGAGAGCTGCTTTCATGGGACCAAACAGGTGAAAGTTCGATGGAGAAGGATCAGGAGGATGCTTTAAAACCTCCCCAAAAAAATTTGTCCAGAGTGTTGACAAAAATGTGTGGATGCGCATTGCCATGCAAGATTGCAATGCCCTTGGATAGCAGTCCTCTCTGTTTAAAATGAAGATAAACATCTCACTGTAACGAGCACTGTTGATTTTTATACCTTTTTCCTGATAATGTTCCAATCCTGGCCCATGAGAGTCCAAGAAAACTGTAAGCATCAATTTTCCAGCTGATGGTTGACTTTTTCTTGGTAGGCAGTTGAGAATATTTCTGTTCTATACTTTGTTGTTTACTCGCAGGCTCATAGTGATAAACAATTTTATTTAAAAATTTATCGATTTTATCTTCCTTCTTTGAACCTGTACCAATTCCATATTTTAGAAATGATACAGTTGTGTTCAAAATAATATCAGTGTGTTGAAAAAAGTGAGTAAACCCCCATATCCATATAATAACTTTTAGTTTAAATCACACAAATGCATTGGACACCCTGCACGTTCTATTCTGAATCACAACATGAAGAAAAATGTGCTAATATTATTAGTTTACAGAAAGTGATGAAAAACAAATATTAGTCATCTTTACAAAGTGATGAATTTACAGTTACACAAAAATGCTTGAAGTTTAATCTTTCTTGTGCATTTCTGAACTAATATTCGGTTGTATAACCATGCTTTCTGAGAACTGCTTCACATCTGTGCTGCATGGAGTCAACCAACT
>JAOVVB010000050.1:9000185-9011963 GCA_028570985.1 Heterobranchus longifilis
CATTGTAGAGTGGTTGTGTACACACACTCCTAACACACATTTCAGTCCAAACAGCTTGAAAAAGTGCATGTAGCACCGTATGACCCCTTTAAAGTAAAGCAAAAACAAAAGTACTGACATTTCCGTTCCAACACTTTCTGAGAGAACTGCATGTTCGTCCTTTAATTATCGGCTAATTGCAATAAAATCAGCCACCAGCACTTTTTTTCCCACCCTAATACTCATGCTGCTCATGATGAACTAATGTGCACCTACCTGATGAGGATGTTGAGCTCCTCGCTTTTCATTTGCAGATCTGTCTTCTCCTGATTGAGCTGATTTTGAAGGCGCATATTGATGTCAGACAGCTCGTCTCCTGTTAGCTCCTCAGTCTGGGACTGTAGGAGTCCAAGCAAAGCGCGAAAAGATGTAAACTTGGAGAGAAAAACTCTAAAGCTACGTCCATTTGGAGTACAGTATTTCTACATTATGAAACAGTGCATATAATGTGCTCTCAAATGCTGAATTATTGTTATATAGGATACCCCACTAGAAAACACCACATACAGGCCCACTCCGGGTAACTCTGTGCTAGATCCACCAAACAACACGAGCATTTGAAGGGCTGGCAGGATTTTTACACTCACCCTTATGTTTGAGTAGATCTGCTTCTCGAGTCGCCGGATCTGGGCCACATGCTGGCGAACAGCCTCCTGGAGGTGCAGAATGCTGCTGCGTTGCTCCTCGGGATTGCTGGAGATCTCCAGCTGGAAACGCACACGCTGCTTCTTCTCACTGTGCTCCTGTAAGTAAAAGTGTATTTTAGAAAGCCTATCTTTTTAAACCCAGCAGACTTCCAGACTACTTGCAAAAATCTATGACCTTGCGTCTGGGTTCCACATGCAGCAGGAGGTTGTTGACTATGTCCAGAATCATGGCATACTGCACTGGGTTGGTGGAGATCTCCAAATCATTATGAATGAGAGTAAAGGTGTCTACCGCACCTGGCAAGCAGAACATTAACATTAGCTTGATTTAAATACTCTCACAATATCACACAGAATTTTAGCAATGATCGTTGGGCCCTACCAGCCTGCTTCTTGAGCAGATCCTCTTTTTCATGGCGGTCACGTATTTCTGGGGGTTTGATCTGTGTGGCTAGTTCTGGGTCAATGTCATGACTGTAGCCGATGTAATACATGCGGCAGCTGCAACGTGAGATGATACACTGGACCTGCTGAGTCTCCTGCACATGTGATGGCTGGTTCCAGTCTAATGGATACAGAAGATATTCACACATTTTCTCACTGTCCATGGAAAACCTTAACAAGATGCATCTTAGTATTTAACAAAACTGCTGTGAAAAAAATTAATTGGCATGACAGATGTTACTGTTGTGCAACTCAACTGATTGACACTCGTATACAAAAAACATATACAATACAAATAATTTATACTCAAAGTGGTTTGTCAGGCTTCATTTATTTCAGTTTAAATTGCTCATCACATACACTATACTGCAAAAAGTTTGTGGACACCTTAGACAATCTTTCATTTTGTGGTTGTTGAAAATTCCATTCTAGATTTTGACGATCTTTGCTCTTAATAATAACCTCCACTCTCCTGGGAAGGCTTTCCACTAGATTTTGAAATAGGCCTGTCGGATTTGTGCATTCAACCACAATAGCACTAATGAGGTCATACACTGATGCTGTGCAAGAATCAGCATTCAAATTCACCCCAAAAAGGTTCACTCATATGTTTAAACAACATATTCCTTTAATGTGCCTCAAACCCTGTGTCAACAATTTGGTTTTAGAAGTGCAAAGTGGGTGAGAAGTGATGGTCTTGTTGTCCACAAACATTTGTCTATATAGTGCAGGACTCTATAATACAGGTTCTTATTGTTGTCGGCCAGATTAATTGTCTAATGGACTTAAAGGACCCTATAATGCAGAAACAGCAGTGTACCTGTGGTGGTGCTGACCATGCCGCCTACAGCCTGCCCGCTCTCCATCAGCTCCTGCACAGAGTCCAGCGTCCGCTGCCTGTGTTCCTCAATGTTCTTCACCTGCACGTTCACAAATCAGAACACACTTTTGTTTTCTGACTTAAATGTTAAAAACCTAAGTCAGAATTCAATTCCTTCAACCTGGAGATGATAAATGAACTTACCTCTAGCCACAGTTGTCCATCCTCCTGTTCTGAAGGATTGGGTTCCATGGTGGCAAAGTACTGCATACAGTCCAGTGAGCAGGCCCAAGTGGTCTTCTGCTTCAGTGTATCATTGTACCAAGCAGGAAGATGTTCACACTGTAGCAGCTGGGCCTTTGCAGCTGAAACGAGCACACAACCTGCTGTCTCAGTGCCTCGCAGCATCATCTAAATGCAAAAGAAAACAGAATGGTAATAAGATATGATACAGATAGAAAATGGACGTTTCCAAAAAAAGTGAAGATTTATCTTCTACCTGACAGTTGACCAGCTCAATGCACCAGTTGTGGTTGTACACGTCATCTGTTTGGCATGCTGCGATTCCACTGAGCTGGTCGCTCACTCCAGCATCCTCTTCAGAAAACACCACAAACTTATCCGTCTCCTCGATCAGCTTCTGCAGCATGGATGTGCCTAAAAAACACAATCACATAGATTTAGCCATACTGTTTACAGAATAGATAAGGTTTAAATAAAAAATAATAATAAAAATAATAAATAAAAAAAAACCAAGGAGAACTGTGCACCTTCATTCTGGTTTTTCTCAGTACGATTGGCAGTAGACACGATAGGGGTAGAAAGAGCAGTATTAGGTGTATACGTGGACATAGAGCGTTTAAGCTTCTTAGCTTGAACTTGTGTGTCGATCCTCAGGCCCTTCAGTGCCTCTGTAGACAGGTTCCTCTTCAGAACGGCTGCCTTCTTATAACCATCATACAGACCGAAGGCGATGTTCCTGTTGGTGGCAGTCCACGAGGCACGCAGATCCACCAAACACAGCTTGTGCGTGTAGGAGGCATTGAACTCATCCTTTAAACTCACCTCCTGTTGGAAACGACAGTGATAACACCATAATTTTTGCAAAAGCTTTAAATATTAGTTAATATAAACTGTTAAGTAATTGGTTAATACCATTTCATCAACATGTAATGTTTATGCAACACAAAAAGTATGTATTTAAAGAAAATTATCGTTGTTTAAGGACAATTTGACAAGCATTTGATTGATGTTATTGCAGAACAGTGCAGGAACTCACTCAGGTCAAGAGGCTAGTCCACTGGATATAGTCATATAACCCTCACTCACAATTTAAGATCTAGCTACTAGCATTGCTTTATTAAGGAAAGGGAACCAGAATCAACCTGAGGAAATCCATATAAATCAGGATCCAACTATTATCTGTTTCCCTGCCATGACACAACACATTTTCTTTAGCCAGTTTAAACATTTGCACATTCAGTACATTTTAAGAATAAGTTAAAAATTGCATAATCAACAGATTTAAACACTTGAGCATGAATGAATGAGGGTTGAATGAATATGTGGTCTCACCTCCTCCATGCGGTTGCTTTGTCTCTGGTAGCTGAGTGAAGAAAGGCTGAGTAAATGGGTCTTCTTCACTTGTGCGTTGATCTGGTGGTCAGCTGTCTCGTCTGAGCTGGAGGACATCAGGTGCACCGTGACGAAAGACAGCTCACTCACCATCTGAGTCACGTTCCACTCTGAGATTAGTCTCCTCATCACCGTGCCCGCTGGAGTCACACGAACACACATGCTTATTCACACACTGCAGTCACAGGGCATTTTGGGGTATAATCCTGGATGTGTCACTGGATTACTGTAATTCACTCCTGGCAGGTCTTACCCGGTGTGCCATATGATACATGCAACTGATACAGACTAAAAGATGCCAGACCTGTTATCAATATCCACAAGCTTTCTTTCTCTCTCTCTCTCTCTCTCTCTCTCTCTCTCATTTCACCCCACTGTTGTGTTCTCTCCACTAGGTTCATGTAGCTGTTTGATTCAGATTGAAAACACTAATGTTCGCTTAGGAAAAGGATTTATGCATGTCTTCCTTGTACCTTGAAGAATAAGTCTCTTTAAGGTACAAGGAAGACATGCAAGAATGCTCTTTGTCCTGGGTACTCAGCTGGTGGAATGTATTTCCCCTGGTAGTCTGAAGAACTGAGTCCGTGGCTGTTTTCAAACTAAAACCTTTTCACACAGCATTAATTTATTCATATAAAAATGAATGTGTTTGTTCTTACCCTGTGGTATTAGCCTCTGTGTTCCTCTGGTGAAGACATGACCCTTACTACACTCCAGCTGAATTCCACGCTGCTGAGCAAAAGATGCCCAATAATGAACCTAAAAACAGCAGAAAATGCATCAAGGATTATAGACACAAGCTAATCATGGATTCAAATCTGTCTGTCTGGCTAACAAATTAGTGCTTGAGTTAGTACTTAATTTAAATTTTATTTACTCTTGATGGAAACATAACAGCAGCATTATATTTTAGTCATCATCTTATGTATCTTACACATATATACATGTGCATATGTAAACTGCATAACAGTAAGCATTGACATCAAATGTAATTGAGAGCATCATTAACTTTTTTGTCAGACTGCGAAGTAATATATAATATAAGTAATTATATAGTAATAATAATATAATAAACACTGGAGCAGCATGAGGAGCGGCAGCAAGTTGGCTGCACACTCTATTTGCAGGTAATGGTAGCACGCAGGCATCAGGATCTGCATGCAGGTGGTTACCCTCTAGTTACTTATATTCAGTCTAGATTTGCCAGCAAATCTGGCAAATTAATAAAAATAAATAATTCAAGGTTGCTGATCTGGCCCACAAATTCCCCAGATCTCACTCTGATCAAGCATCCATAATATGCACCAGCACCAAAAGGTACTAACATGGCGGTCGGGAGCTGCGAGGGGAGTTACCCTGTCAACTTCCATCCCGGTGCCAGACACCACAGCACACCCACAAAGGTCTTGTGGAGTCATGCACAAGGGGCCAGAGCCACCTCATTTACACAAGAGGAAAATACACAATATTGGACATAATGCTTTTGGTTTAATGTTATGGCTTATAAGTGTAGTTGTATTTGACAATGTGTAGTCATTGTATTTCATTTCAGTTCAAAATAATAAAAACTAAAATAGATGCACTGTTAGTATGCAACAGGTTATAAACCTTATTCCACGGATCAATACATCCCATATTTTATTTTTTTTAATTAACTTTATTTATTTATTACGCATTACTATTTTATTATGACCCATTCTTCTTCACATGTGCTTTATGAAAAGGCAATCTCCCATGAACAGTATCTGTGAGTCTAAGCATAAATTTTTCAAAACGGTTTTTGTATGTTAGAGTTTGAGTAATTAAATTGGAAGACCAGTGTGTGACCTGCAGCTGGGGAAATGCTGCTGTGTAGGACAGCTGCTTGTAGTGCTGGCCGAGCTTCCTGCGTGAGGGCCGGAGGCTGTGAAAGAGTTTTCCTCTGCAGATGGGCCTTGACACGCTGGTCCACGTGGCCCAGAAGTTCTGCATCCAGCGCAGAGTGCTGCTGTACAGGAGTATCCGTGGCTGACAGGGCTCTAAAAGCCAACAGAAATACTTAGAAACAGTTTAATATTAGTTTATAATGATATGGAAGTCTCATGGCATAAATGTATTGGAGGGACAAACCTGTGCCGCTGTTCTGGTTAAGGTCCATTGTGATGGAGAGGTTAAGGTTTTCTGAGCGAAAGGCCCTGTACGAATCGTGTGGCTGTCCCGAAGTGACATCAGCCACACTGTCTGCACTGCATAACATAACCGAGTGGTGGTCATGTGGGTTGCCATGGCAAAGCCACTGTAGGTCCAGGGTCATACACAGGTTGGGAAGGTGCAGGAAACAGATATCATCATACCTGAAAAGAGAAAAAGAAGGGTGTTAAATGCAAAATAAATAAATAAACAAATGCATGCAATATATTATAGCCTGTATTGATGGTCTACATACATTTACAAACATTTACCAAGAATTACAACAAATGTATAATTTCTACATTAGGACTATATGATGAAATTTTGCAATTGAAATCAAAGTGATTGATTTTAAATCCACAAAGTTGTAAATACAAAAACTATGGTCTATTCAAATTTAATTTAAATTCAATTTTAAATCACTGGTTTAAAGATTTCTAATTTAGATAATTAAAATAAAAACATTACATACTTTGAGGCAGTTCTCACATTGACATCCAAGTCCCCCTTGAAAACAAACTGGCCAGGATTCCAGTCAAAACTGAGCTTGTTCCACTCCCAGTGCATGTTTTCTGTGGTGTTATAAGGGTCCTGCAAAAGTGTGTGCATTCAGTTAAATGGCTGAATAAACATGGCAGTATTTATAACCACAATACAACACCAAAAGACTTTGTCATAGAAGTACCTCATTGGCAAGCTGGTGCAGGTTTGCTTGTTCAATGTTCATGTGCCACTGTCCATGCAGGAGCAGCCTGCTTTTATCCCACCAGGCTAGAAGAGGAGACGGGTCCGCAGTGGGCTTGGTCAGTAAATCCACTGCCTGGCCGATCAGAGTCCACGCTGGGTCCCAGCAAGGCCCCCACACAATGGTATAAAGTGATATGTTTGCTAAAAAAAAAGAAAAAATACTGTACTTAAACTCCTCAGAGTATGTCAAGGAAAGTATTAAAATAAATATATTAAAACTCACAGGTGACATCATAGTAGAATTTGAGAGGAGGCATGTTACGGATAACAGTCACGTCTCCCCAAGGCTGGCCGAGCTGAACCACTTCCTTGCGCCATCCGCGTATCTGACCGTCCTGCTCGGTCCCTATGAGACGCCCTGTTAGCTCCCAATCCCTTATCTCAAACAGGTATCGTGGGTAATCTCGGATCCTCACTATGACAACAGTGAAATGAAAGATAACAGTTAACATTAAAGAAGAACCAAAATGTGTTTATACAGCACCTTACACATTTAACACCACGCAAAATATGAAGCAAAAGTACTGACCCAAGAATGCACTAAGCTTAAAAGATATGGCTCGGCACCACTGTACCACCAGAGGCAGTCCTTCTCTGGGAAAGGGACTGACAACATCGATTTCACAGAGTAGCTCACGCATACGCTCATGCCCATGCAGTGATTGATCGGCCAGGACCACCAGATCCAATTTTGTCACACTCCATGTGAGCAGTGCCTTGCGCATCGGGGTGCTGGCATAAAGACGGCGTGAGCGCTGGATGTAGATTTCTATGTGTTTACGCTCCAGTGAGGTGTACAGCTCCTCAATCTTGCGTGCGGGTAGCAGTTCGCCATGCATCCTGCGCAGCTCGGCCACTTTCCGGTCAAGTAGCTGCAGACGTTTGGCACTCTCTTTGCTCTCATCCTTCATCAGCTCATAGTTGTCGCGCAGTTTAATCTCAAACACATCATCCAGAAAGACGAAGGAGAACTGGCCTACACGGAAGGCGAGATCTGGAGGAAGCCTTTCAGACTTGGTTGAACCAGTTCTGTGGAGGCTCTTCAGCCATTTTTGGGCACTAACAGTTTTGTCAAAAGTGCTAGAAAAGTTGTACTGGTATGGGAATTCCACAGTTAGCACGGGAAAGGAAAAGAGCCAAGCACAGTTGTGTGGTGTTGACAGAAACGGAAAGCGATTACGGTGCTGCTGAAGCTCATCTGAATCATCGAGCATTTTCACCTCTGGCTCAGAGAATGTAAAAATATCGTTGCCATCAAAGTTGAGCACCACCTGATGAGACTTGAGGTGAGTCTCTCCTGGCTGTTTGGAAACAGACAGAGCCTCGGTGCGCACAATGACAAAGTTCTTCTCTGCAACATGGGCAGTGAGCTGTGTGTTGGCCAGAACAAAATGCATGCTGAGGTTTTTTAAAGCAGAAGAGGGTGGAGAGGGTAAGGTGACTTCTTTCTGATTAATGCCTAGTACAGCATGCAGTGTGCTCCAAAAGCTACGACTTTCACAGGCATGCTGATACAGAAACATGTGATCAGATGGCGTCCAATGCAGGGCCAAGACATTTTCACTCTGCATCTGCGTACAACATAAATTAGAAACTTATTATTAAAAGACAAAACGATCTGAATTATCAGGTTCTCTAGCAATTATTGCAAGTCTGAGTGTTTTACGTTTAAGAGCGAAAGTACCTTCAAAAAATAAAAGGTAAATAAATCAATAAAAGTAACCCACCATTGGTTAATGTACAGGTGGTCTTTCATGATATTCACAAATTTTTTACATGAGAAAGAAAAATACAGAGTTGTGTACGTGCGTCAGTGAGGTACCTCCAGGGTGTGACTGTCGTTCTTGTAGGCCATGGTGAGGCTGCTGAGACTGACAACAGGGCTACAAGCCTGGTCTGCAGTGTAGCAAGGCTCGGTGCTCTCGCTGAGTGACTTTAGTATAGACAGGGCCACACCTCGTACTAACACTTGCGAGTTCTCAGCAGAGCTGTTGGCTCCTACTTCATCCACCCGAAACACCACAGCACCTACGGCATTAGAACCAGACAGAACTGTAGTTATTAAGCAGGCTACGGCAAAAGATGATACAAGAAACTGGAAATGCAGTTAAAACATGGAGTCCTCCAGCAATACTCACCTGCTAAATTAGAAAGTGTGAACATGTTTACATCCTGTAGGTTGAGCTGAAGTTTCAAAACTAAAGGTAAGCGAGATGCGGACTCTTGTGTAGTGGAAGGTGCTGGAGTGAGTGATTCCTGAGCTCGGCCCAGTTTTAGGATGGAGCACAGACGAGAGAGGCACAGAGCACAGGTCTCAGATAGCTCCACCTGCAGGCCCTGCAAACTGGACTCCACGCAGACACTGGCTGGGGAACTGGACTCCACACTTTGGGAATTACTGTAGCTGCCCTGCAAATTCAGACAAACAAATAATAATAATAATAATAATAATAATAATAATAATAATAATACAGTGTGATAAAGAAAAAAATTATGTTACTATTATGGTACACTTTAAATATACCCTAATGGAAAAAAAGAAAAAAAGAAGAAAAGAAAAAAAACAGATCAAGAAATAATCTAAATACTTTCTGGAAAATAAGTACATACTTTTCTAAGAACCTTTCTTTAAAGCTTTCTGCTAACACAACCTGTCCCTAAAAGATAAGTGCTTATAATTCAACACATCAATGAAAATGCTTTATTTTGTAAAGCACCATGCAATGGACACTGACTAAATAACCTAAATGCTGAACATGTGAGAGGATTAGTTTCACCTGCAGTGTGAAGGAGTCCATGATAAGTGCCTCTCCCCACACGTGTTTGCCTGGTGGATGAGGCGCTTGCTGTATGTGAGAGCCCTGACCAACTCTCCACCAGAAATGGTCCAGGGACAATGTCAAGGTTTCGTCTTGTTTAGTGGAGTCCACAGAGTGTTGCAGTTCTGTGTGGAAACAATAATTATCATCAGAAAGGTAAATTATGTTGATATTAGATTTTATTTAAACCATATGTACTTTCCCGGAAACTGTGATATTAAGCACAGGTACCACCCTTCTTAAAGTATACTACAAGTAGTCTTTTGTACAGCACTTTGTTTATTCCATTCCATTAATATGGTTAACGTGGTTTAGAATTGTAATTGTTTCGAGTTTGGTTTGAAAAAAGTTTAGCAGCTATACGAGGTTGATTAAATTATTATTTTTTTACACATTGCAAATTTAAGCAGCATCAGTGAACACATCCAGAGAACCATTATCTGCTCTGCTTACCTGTACCAACAGAAATGAAACCCAGAGCAAAGGGTGGAGTGTCTCCCAGTTGAATGGACACATTAACATTTGACACAGTAGAGCTAAATCTGACAGGGACATCCAGGAGAGGGAGACGCCTAAAGGAAAAATAAGGCGTATAGTATGAGCTTAGTAACAATGTAACAAATAATAATCTTCTCATCTTCTGTATCATGTCACTAAGTTTTCAGATTTTCAACTGCCTACATCAACAGTGTAAATACTAATGCACTGTAAATATTATAACTAATCATCTTCCTACTTTTTCCTGTGAGTGGCCTTCCTATGAATGAGCCGTTCCCATGAGAACAAGTCCAGCCAGTGAGAGAATTCCTGCTGGCGGTAGTGAATGATGCATGTGCTGACTGTCACCGAGCTACAGATATCCTCTGATGTCACCTTCGAGGGCAGGACAAGCATGAAATCTTTTTAAAACAAGACTAAATAGTTGTTGGATTGACAGGATCAATTTGATGATAACAATCATAAGCCTGACTGCAAAGCAGCTCACCTGTAGTACAGTTTTTAGTGAAGTGAGACATATAATCCGTTGCCGGCTTTGTGAGAGAAGAAGGCCATCTACAGAGAAAAAAAACATAGCAGCATAAAAAGGTAGCCGTTATGTTAATCATAGCTTTGTGAGTTTGTGCGCGTGTCATCCAGCTCACCCTCCAGCAGCAGCTCTAAACGGCTATGGGGGAACTTGAGTTCAGGAACAAAACCTTTCAGTGGAGGTTGGTCCTCATCACAGTCATAGTCAAGCTTTAAAGACTTTAGCGTCCAGTTCAGATGCCTTAAAAAAACAAACAAAGATGGTCAGTGAGAAAACTACAACGGTGAATCAAAAATTGTCCGCACTCTGGTTATATTAAAACTTCTGTGTGAACGTGTTACATCAGTTCACTTGTAACTGTGGTGCAACAAAAATGGATTCCTCATTTGTGATTTGCACGAAAGAAGAGCAGTGTGCAGTTAATTTTTTTTGTGGTCTGCGGGCCCGAAACTGTGCCGAAACAACTCATGGAGGTGCATAATCAATTGTTCAGATGTTAGAGAATCATTACTGGTGATGAGACATGGATTTATCACTATGAGCCTGAGAGTAAACGGCAAAGTATGGAATGGAAACATCAATCGCAAACCAAGAAAAAGTTGGGTGCACTTGTAGCTTGCAGCTCGACCAAAAACATTTTCAATAAGGGAATACAAAAGATTGTTGACAGCTGGACAAAGTGTTCAAAATGTCCAAAAATTATGCATTTGTCTTTTCTACATGATAATTAAAACAAATTCTACAGCCAGAGTGCGGGAAATTTCTGACTCACCCTCATAATAAAACACATCCACAAATTTTAACTGTCCACTCACCGCTTCTGGCTGTGCATAGAGAGCGTGATGTTAGTGTTCTCAAACTCCACATTGACCTTCTGGGGAATCATTTGGTGAATCTTTTCTACTGCTTCCATCTGGAAATACTGATCTCCTGCATGCTCTAGGATCAAAACCAACAAACAAATAAATAATATGGCTTTTATTTGGTGCATGAACTTTCCTTAAAACAGTAGCCTGGTCCTTTCACATAGATACCTATGGGGAAAATATGAGCAGCCATGTGCCAGTTAATCAGTAACACTTTAATCAGTATACTGAGTGTAAAAGCAAATAAGCAAGCACAGATAATACTGTTTTCCTTCTGCTTAGTTTTTTCCCTTGTGGGTCTGTGACCACAGCCTTCTTCAGTGAACAAATCAGAGACCTAATGAGAATACAGACCAACATCAACTGTCACTTGAATGTTATTACATCGATTCAACTTGAAAAAAAAAAAACTTAATTATATTTAATTATATTCCTTATATTGATAGCATTTTTTTAATCATAAGATTTCTGTTTGGTGGATGATTTTTACATCATCTGTGTTTATATGTTATTTAGTGAAGATCAACGGCTCTGTTTTAACTCCACGTCCCTGGTGTAGCTTCAC
>JAOVVB010000050.1:9018953-9050718 GCA_028570985.1 Heterobranchus longifilis
CCCTGCACTGTGAATGTTTACATGTTATGTTCAATAAAAACATGAAAACATATAATGTTTGTGTAGTATTATTTTAAACAGACTGTGTTTTTCTATTGTTGTGACTTGGATCAGAGCACAGTTTATGACCAATTCATGGAAAACTCCACGTAATCCCAAAGGGTTCACATCCTTTTTCCTGCAACTGAATGTATAAATCATAGTTAGATTCCCAGCCACTGAGCAGCCGAAAGACCAACAACAAAATATAAGGAAAAATGCATATGGATCCAGGCTGTAAGCCACTCTGTATACAAGTAAATGCAGAAAAAAAGTTTTTAGATTGTCTAAAAAATGGATTGTCCATTTTATTTTAATAAAACAGACCTTCTCTTTGGCCAGCCACCAGTGTTTTTGGCAGCCGGTGTAGCAGTCTTTCCTCACTGCATAACAGGAGGCAGGGTCATCGAACATATCAGCATCATCATCACCTTTTATGTCGTACTGTGAGGTAATAATGTATCTGCCAAAACATTGGAGCAGCGTGAGGAGTGCAGCAAGCTGCATTCACAGGTAATAGTAGCACATGGGCATCAGGTCTGCATGCGGGCGGATCCGCTGGGAATCTCTAGTAACAAACATCTACACCAAAAACATTTAGTGTGAGTGGCACAAATGTTCCTAAAGTAACAAAAACTGTCAAACAGTGTTTGTTATTTAAAGAATGAATAACTTTGTGGCATGCTGTTATTGGAAATGTTTAAGCTCGACCCAAAGGGTTTTTATTCCCCTTATGCCCCAGTTATTTGTCAACAATTAAATGTTTTTTAAATGTATTAATTTTGGGACATCAGTGACATACAGTACTGTGCAAAAGTCTAATTTCTTAATATTTCACTTTCGAAGAGCCAGACTTTCTTGTATTTTTACCATAGTGTTGAGGAATAGTTCTCCCGGCTTCCTGAAAGACTATTTGGGCTCTCATTTACAGTCCGGGCCCTACGCCCGACCAGATTTAGAGCAATATTTTAGCTTGTTTAGCCAGTCAGTGTCCTACGAATCATTCAAGCTTTTAAAAAACATCTAAATTAAGGCATGAACCAGTGACAAACAGACGCAGATGATGAAAGATGATCAAGCTGGTGATTAGTCAAACAGGTGATGCTGAATGCTGAGTGTTTGGAACAGACAAGAGGGGAAATGAGGTTGCTGCTGAGATTGTTACATAGACAACCCAGGTTTAATTTATATCTTTAGGCACTTTGCATCCTGTCACAATAAACAAATTTCAATTTCTCTAATCTAATTCAATTTAATTAAATATAAAGAAATATGGGTTGGCTAAAGACTTGCAAAATACTGAACATAATGTCACAAAATGTCAACCTGTAATCATTCCTATAATCACTAATGTCATCTAGCTCTCAACAGTCATTTCACCTGCTTTATCCTGTACACAACTCCCCCATACAAATCCCTGTGTACTAGCTACTATAGAAACCCTCTTGTATTGTTGCAGACAATTTAACTTTGATGGGTTCACCTTATAAAAGGCCAGTTCAAACATAATAAAGTAACTACTGAATTAATAATAAAAATGTCTAATAACTTATCAAAAAAAGGCAAGACAACAACTATTTTAGCACTTACATTTTTAATGTTTCTGTATAATTTTATTCCCAAATACAAATCAAACAGAAATCTCTGTGCAGACATAGATTGCTTCTATGTCAACATATAAACATATAAAGCCAGACACACAGATATTGCAACAAAGAAATCCAAGACCTTAATAAATCATAATTATTTTTCTATTTTGACTTTTCCACAGGCCTCAAAAGACTTTATGCAGACGCCTTCTTCTTTTTGTGCTTCGCAAACCATTCATCGCTCTTATCAGCAGTCATGGCCTGAAAAAGAAACATATATTAATAAAGCACAGACATATTAAGTAAACTACATGCCAAGTAAACCTGTCCAAAGTTTAATGTGCAATAATAATAATAATAATAATAATAATAAAAAGAGAGTACCATATCAAGCAATTCATTTCCATTGGGGTCAAAGGCAGACAGCTGGCGAAAAGCTTCGTCTCCCACAAAACAAATTTCATGTCCATCCTACAGTATATAAAGAGGAAGATGTTAGTGTGTTTTACAAATTAATGTATAAAGTTATTTACTGAAAAGGTGTAGTTGCTCTGGTTATTGTGAGGATCTTTGAATGGCACTGCCTTTTGAGATATAATGAGGATGCTGTGATCAGTTCTGGATCTGCTGAGGCCTCTTGAAAGAACTATCGATGGGGAATTAAAATTTTGGGGCAGAACAACCTTACCATGTTTTTGAAGCAAGTTGATGTACATGTTTACACAGTACTACTTATATAGAGTATTCAGTCTGCTGTGTTGAGCTGAATTATAAAATTGAACATTAAATGTACTTACTGTAAATCTGGTTAAGCCTTATGTTATTTATAACAGCAGTCGATTGTTTTTTAACTTTACACATTACCCGTGAAACAGCTTTAAGTCCCTGTTTTTTTTTTTCTTGCTTACACTATTTTTTTTTATATATCCTCTCAGTTAAACTGGACACTTGTTTCATATGCAAAGACTCACAGGATCAGCTAGAATAACCACTTCCACAGTCGCCTTCCCCGGAGTGTCCAGGCTGACGAGGGGCGTGAGGATCTTTTGGTTTTCCTTCTTCATCAAAGCCTCAATATCAGGTAACTGGATAGATATACAGTAACAGATAAACAGACAGGGGAGCAGTGGTGAGCAACGCTTTACCCTGAGGCAGGAGGTATATTCATCTGTTTAATAGTTTTGTCTGATATTTCACCTGTTCTCTTGGGCAAGAGAATGCAATCCTTCCAAAAGCAGTTCCATGATCCACAGAAGCCCTGATATCCTGTAGTTCCAGTTTGCACTGGAAACCAGTACAGGCATACCATCAGGCATTCTTGTAGCAGTATAGACGTGATGCTAAAACATATGATTTCTAACTCTAACTTTTAATATGACTGTTCATACTATTTATTTTGATGTTGTTGTTTGGGAAACAGCTAATACAAAAAGTTATGGAATCTGGAACACAATTAGTTTTAAGTAACTAGACAGATGTTTTCAGAACAGGTATATTCCTCTTCATGGTCTAACATATACAGTACATACAGTATGTCTTGTTGATATTTTGACACAAACATTTAATACATGACATTTGTACACTACTTAATAACTAAAGGACATATTTGTGCCTTAAGGCCCTTGTGTATTTTCAAAATAACAAAATCATATTGAAAAAGAAAATGATCTTTTTGATCCAACCTGACTGTCCGAGAATCCCATCAGTACACTTTTCTTCTCCTCACTCTTCTCCATCACTTTCATCCCCAGCAGCAAGGACCAGTAATGTACAGAACGCTGAATGTCAGACACAGCCAAGGTGATTTTCTGAACCGGATCTTTTTCAAAACATCAAAAGTAAATAGCAAACAATATTGTCTTTGACTTACTTTAGGAAATTGATTACAGCATCTGCAGTTAATTTCCAATTACTGGCAAGAACTCAAGACACTTACCACTGTCTGGCTGATCCTTGTCCAGGAGATAGAATCTATATCCACCAGGTGCTTCTGTTAAGTATAGAGCTTCTCCAACTTCAGTAAGAGGCCAGCCTATCCTCCTGGCATTACTAACAGCTTTACTTGACTGTATGGTGAAACCCTGTACAAAAAAACCCGAATTATATGCACATGTGCTCCTCTGTTGTGTTTAGAATACATACTTATATTAATCACACACAAAAAAGATATGAAGAATAATGTTGAATTATTATTTATTATTCCAACTAATTATAAACATACCAAAAAGTCATTGCCAAGTTTGTATTCTCCAACTCCATAATTATACGTCAGCTCTGCTACAAAGTGATCGTCCTCTGGACCAAAGCCCACCATGGTTTTACTCCATTTTCCATCATAAGGTCTGGAATAGAGAAAACCAAAAAACATTAAAATTCCATGCAGTCATTTTGATCACAGCATGCACACGGACGACTTCTGTAAGGTTTTATAATATGACGAGAACCAACTCATTGCACTTCCTGAATCCTTATGTGGTTCCTATACTTCCTATAGCCTGTATCCAGATGAATATCTCTTTGCTTTAAATAAACAGAGCTCCACCTTCGTAAATAAGGCATTTGTGTGTGTTTGTCCGTCTCTCCCGAACAAAAGGGAGAGATGGACTAACACACAAGAACGCATGATGTACCCGGCTGTTCCGGCCTATCCGGTAATTGTGTCAAAATGCCAGGCTGTTCGGGCCCAGCTGGTAAGTGTGTCTAAGTGGCAGGCTGTTCGGGCAGTGTCTAAGTGCCAGGTGTCAAAACTTAGGCAGTAGGTGTGTATAACTTCCTATTGCGAAACAATTACAAAACTTTAACGGGGGTGTTTAATGGTAATCTCTGGTAATCTGTCTATAATGTGTTAATGTTGTGCAATAATGTATGATCATGTGATCATGTTATTAATGGTCAAAGGTTCCCTTCTTCCTATTATTTGCTTTTAATGTGGATCTGTCAGCCATTTCAAAAAAGCTTTACCAACACATTACTCACCCATTACACGTCGCCTTACAGCCTTCTTCAAATTCCTCATGGCGTAAAATCTATACATTAGAATTAAAACAATTCATGCTTTAAATAAATATCCAAGACTCTTTTAAACTATGCAATAGACAGCAAGAACTCTTGGCCTATGTTACAGCATAGTCTGACCCCACAGTGCTATTTTAGAGACACACTGACTCACCTTCATACCGAGGACATCCCTGTAAAAGACAGCTGTCTTGCCTCTGTCTCCTACTTTAAAAACAAAGTGTAGAGCCCTCCTCAGCGCCATCACTCTGTTTCTCCCAGCCTTCCTTAGCTCGATTCATCAGCCTGCCTATCTATTTCTCGACGATCGATTGTAACCACCTTCCCGTTTTTCCTCATCACTAAGTGTCTAGCTTTGGCTACAAAAAACACGCACATTAATATTTTAACTCACGTGTGTGTGCATTTTCAAAGCGTGTATGAGAAAAAAAAAATTGAAACCGCAAATTATATAAATATCCAAATGTATTTAGTCCCGCCCATTGGTTGTGACGTCACCCCAAGCAACAAACATGGCGGCGCGCATGAGTAGCGTGAGTCGGCGGTTTATGGTCACTCCTGAACCGAGTTCAGCGCTACTGCGCGGGTGTAGAAGCGTAATTGTAAATTCGAGGAGGTTAATCCGAGGACTCAGGCGGAGACCCGTGGCGGTGCTTTATCCCGGTGATAATCGTGAAACTGTCATTAAAGCACCTGACCAAAGCAAGCAGCGCAGACATGATCCTGAGACACAGAAGAAACATCGAGACAAGACAGATGCACGGGGAATTAAAGACAGATCCTCGGAGTCAGGACAGACACGCGTGGGGGGTGGAAATCTGCCCCGAGTCGCGGTTGAGAGGTGCAGTGTGAGGGAGCAGCTCGGGGGCTTGCGGTTCGACAAAGCTCTTCCTGGAGACAAGAGACTTGCGTGAGTGTTACTCTGTGTCCAGTCCATCCCTGCACCCGTCCCCGAGATGTCCCTTAGTACTGATGTGTCAGAGAATCGAACAGTGTTCGATCAGAATCAATAGACATCTTAATGTAGTTACAAGCACGTGGCAGTGCAGCTTAGCATTCATACGGGCATGTATGTGTCAGATTTTAGAAAATGCAAGGACTAAATGAAAAGAGCTGAAATTCCCATCACTAGTTCTTAACAGAAGCGGTTTAACGGTTTCATGATGCTTTGCACCCAGGATCTTAAGTCGTCTATATACAAACTGTGGTGTCTATAAAAGAACTGATAGAAGGTGCATACTAACACAAACAACAAGAACTCCTGATCAGCAGTCAGATTTCCAAAAAAGATGTGGTTGTTTTTAGAAATAAAGATTAAAATTAAACAGATTTAGGTATACTCTGTTTCATCTACTGTGGTCAGCTCTCTCTCACACTCGTTCTCACTTACAGTATGCTGAGTAAGGCTTGAACACGTTCACAGTTATAAAAGCTCTCTTCCCTTCAATCCTATATATAAACCGATCATTATAACTTTATGACCACTAACATGAAGCGAAGGCCATTTATCACCAACTATACAAATGTAAACTGGTGACAGGATCATAGGCATCCAATGCCCATCTGATCATCATGATCACCCAAGGCCCAACATGGTCTTTATGAAGCGATCAAATAGGGATGGATTGAGCGAGTGACAAAAGACGTCTTTTTGACTTTATGCCAGCCGGATCCAGCAGGTTTTAAAGAATAAAGGAATTCACACTAAATGTTTACTGTTGTATAGCAATTTTTTTTTTTTAAATTACTCTTATCGTTATTTATATACAAAATATAATAAAATATGAACAACATAAATGAAGTAACTTTGGTGTTTTGAATAACTGTTTTTAAAAGATAATTTAAACTTCATATAATAGTCTGTGTATTTGGTCAACTCAAAAGGCCCAGAAAAGCTGGTATTGGTTCTCTAATGTAGCCTTTTGTGTCAGAAGAGCAAAAGCATTTGCGAAAGAAATGAATCTCGACGATCATTAGGAACTGTCTTTTTGTACGTTTTAAATGTATTGTATTCATATAAATGTGTTAAAGTGAAAAAGACTGCTGGAACACATCACCATGTTGCTGAAGGTCTCTTATGCTCTTAGCACCAAAAGTGTAAAACATTAAATTATGCCAACCACGTATCTCTCCTGATTTTTTTCCCCCCAGGAAGATGGTGAGCATCGCCCGCTCCACGGCGTTCAGAGAGCAGGAGAGTAAAGTGCTGCTGGAGGGAAAGCGTCTGATCTCTGATGCCCTGGCTGCAGGAGCGTCTCCTCAGGTGCTGTTCTTCAGCAGACTGGAGCGCCTGCAGGAGCTTCCTCTGGACAAACTGGGCCAGGCGTCTTTGGTCAAGGTCAAATTTGAGGACATCAAAATCTGGTCTGATCTGGTCACTCCACAGGGCGTTATTGGTGAGTAGCTGTGCGATTTTTGGCTGTTATTATTTTATTTATTTTTCTACCACAGTGCTTGTATCTGATTCATCAGGGATCATTACAGTATATAAGTGCTGACGGTTGTTCAGACTGTATTTAAAATCACAGGTTTAATGTGTTCTAATATCTAATGTTTGTATGGAAAGAGCCCGTGATCATTCAGCGACTGGAACACCTGATCCTTAAAAAAAAAAAACTTTCTACCTTTTATGGTATCCAAGCACTAGTGAAACACTGATATTAAGTGCATTAGCGTAGCAGGGGATTATACAGAGAAATAAAGGGACTTTTTACTCTCGTAACTGTGTTCTGTTATTCCAAAATCTGACGTTTGACTTGAACACCTCTCAGCAACACATGGTTGATTGTTTAAAGGTAGGATTTATCTAGAATCAGATAACCATCAGATTTTGAAATTAACCCAAACATACACAATGTCACAGCAAGGTCAGACATCTGAAATAGTTTCTCCCCCAACACCTTCCTTCCTGTCTAAAGTATACACAACTTTAGTATTTGTATTTGAGGCATACCAAGTAATAACAGTAACAACTAGACTTCGACAACTATGGAAAGCTAAAACACAAATATTTGATTTTATTTTCTTTTTGCATGCATGAATATTATGATAAAATGTGGAATTTATACCACAAGACTTTTTTTTTTAAATGACCATTTCCTTTTCATGTCTGTGAGTGGCTACTTCCTTAACTTTTTTTCTTTTCTTTTTTTTTTGGTAGCCATATTCTCAAAGCCAGCTCAATCTCAGCTCACCTTCCCCAAAGATCTTCGTCTCCAGTCCGTCCCCCTGTTCCTTATCTGTGATAACGTGCGAGACCCGGGGAGCCTGGGTACCATCCTGCGCTCTGCTGCTGCAGCCGGGTGCGATCGTGTCCTCCTCACTCAAGGTACTTGTGTGTGTGTGTGTTTAGTCTCTAAACACTTTCACGTGTTTTTCCAAATCTAATTTAATCTTTCCTCTCCCAGGCTGCGTGGATCCGTGGGAGCCGAAGGTCCTGCGTGCTGCGATGGGAGCCCATTTCCGTCTGCCCGTATTCTCTGGTCTGAACTGGGACTCCATATCCGAGCATTTACCGATGCCTGTGAGTGTCCACATTGCGGACGATGCAAGCAGGAACATGAGGGGAAGTGACACAGATGTTCAAACACCTGGAAAGTTTTGTGATAATGCAGTCTTGGAAGAGTACACCGAGTCAGACTCTGATGAATCTGATGATGAACTGTCTCTTCCATGCATAGAACCCAAGGTGTATCACGAGAACTGGGCACAGAGAAACACCGCTCTCGTGATTAGTGGTGATTCACACGAACTGAGCCTGGAGGCTCTTCAGTTGGCTGAGGAAACAAATGGTTATAAACTCATTGTTCCTAGAGCTCCAGGAGTGGACGGTCTGAATTCAGCCATGATGGCTAGTATCCTGCTATTTGAAGGGCGCAGACAGTTGATGAAATTTGCACAGAAAGCGAGAAGAGCAAAATCAAGCATCCGCTGATCTGTAATTCTTTAATACAGCTCTATACTTTAATGCATAGTTTAAACAGGCCAAGGCTTTGGAATAAAAAGCTCTGTGCAACATTGAGAGTTTTCATTCATTCTTTTTCAGGAGGCAATTTATCCTGGAGTCACAGTGAGTCCACAGTCTGTGCACCCTTATGTTGAACATGTTATATGGCTCCTAATAACTCCTGATAATTTACACAGAAACGGCTATGAAGGCGACAATAAGACCCTCTGGGGTGCACTTTCCCTTACCAGTTATAACACAGAAGGCAGGTGCGATACACATAATAGGCTGAAACAGTTGATCAATCAATCAATCTAAAGCTCACTGATTATATGTGATGGCTACATCTAATTTACTCTATATAAGATAGATTTAGGTTAGCTGTTTACTGCTTTTTTCCCCCCCCAGCCGCAGGACTGTGTTGAACTGAACATGCAGACACTAACCAGTAACCCCAGCAACACTAAGCTGCTCTTAAGAAGGAACGTTCAGCTGCTTGGCATTTGTGAAAATGTGCACATGTAAACCCTCACTCACTTTCAGTAGGTGCTTTATTCTGGTTTATTTTTAAATGCAGATGGATGTTATCCCAGAAACCTTGTGCATGAGGCATGGATGGGAAACCAATCCAGTGCAGAGCACAACACGCACACACTGCTTTGTAGATTCAGGCAAGGAACCATTTACCCATTCTATTTACAGTCATGTTCATGAGAGGTTGCAGAAAACTCTTTATGGATAGGGTAATAACCTGTTTTGGTTTAAAATCCTTCATATAACTTTTTTTTTTTTTTTTTTAGATGCCAAAGGTTAAAGAGAACCATACAAGTCCTTGGTCTCAAGGTCTGTCTCTAGGAAAGTACTTTCCTGACGATCCTAAATCAAATCATCATTTCATTACTGTAGTGGGATAAGAAGAGTGCCTTAAATTCTGTTCCTGAAATGAAGAAATGCATTTAATACCAGATGAGACGAGACACAGGACTGAAACAGTCAGTTTTAATGGCCAGGGTTTCTCAGCAGAAACACAATGACGGAGAGACAAAAGCTGTACACTAATGAATGCCTACATTTAGTGTGGAAACTTGGTAAATGCTATTGTGTGCCTTTAAAATTGGACTGCTTTTTATTAAATGGGACCTTCACAGAAAATCCACAGAAGTGTACTGGAATTGGAAAAAAAAATTATGTTGCATCAAATATCAAGAATCAGCACCGATAAGGACAGAAGATGTGCAGCCTATTCCTGCTGCAGTCCCTAGAAATGCACCAGGATTTTCTTCCTCTAATTGCATTTATGTGAGAATAAAAGCCATGTCTTATTCATATTTAATAAAATTAAACGAGAGTGTGTTTTAAATCCAAGTGGGTTTCATTTGCATTCTGAGACATGACATGTACTGCCAGAACAGAATCATATATTCATGAGATTTTACCATCCAGGCTGTAAGTATGCAAGGCACCACAGGAGAGAAAGGAGGGCTTCCGGGATGTGGGGTAGGTGTTTGTTTAAAAAAAAAAAAAATCAGTACAAAGTGAAGCATGTCAGAGTCTTACAGGAGGACTGAAGGGAAGTGATGGGAGATACTGGTACTACCGTCCAACTTTATATTGGCTCTGGTTTGAGTTTCTCGGCTAGAAAGTCACTGACAAACTGCTCCACCACGGCCGGCGTGATCTCCTCAACGTCTTTGACGTACTTGGCACGGGCTGACATATCCAGGATGGTGAGCAGTGGCGCCGCCTCAGGCAGATTGGTATAATCCCGCAGAGAGTCGCTCATGTCGTCCTGCGGGCACATTAGAAAACGGTCAGTGGTCTTCTCTACAAAAAGGTTTACATTTTCTATGAGGACAAGATTAAACTATATGACTTAAAGCAAATATAGACTCAATCAAATCAGCAAAGAAACACTGCTCTTGTTTTCTGAAGGTCTCCTGTTGTTTGCTCATACAGAAAATTATATTGCGGTTATTATGGCAAATATTAAAATTGTGATGTAAAGTGTGATATGTAACTATCAAATGAATCACTTAGTTTTTATCCAGCCTATAAAAAAACAGCATATAATGGCACAAATCACATTACATTTACATTATGGCATTTTTTGTTTTATACTACTTGTACTCTATATTACTAGTACAAATAACCCAAACTACATTAAGTATTCGCTCTCCTTCATGCATATGAACTTGAGTAACATCCAATTCTTAATCCATAGGGTTTAATATGATGTAGCTATAACAGCTTCAACTCTTCTGGGAAGGCTTATGAGTTTATGGGAATTTTTGACCATTCTTCTAGAATCGCATTTGACACTGATGTTGGATGAGAAGGCCTGGCTCGCAGACTCTATTTCACCCCAAAGGTGTTCTATTAGATTAAGGTCAGGATTCTGTGCAGGCCAGTCAAGTTCTTCCATGTCCTTATGGCCAGTCAAGCTCATCCATGTTCTTATGGACCTTGCTGTGTGCACGGGTGCGCAGTCATGTTGGAACAGGAAGGGGCCATCCCCAAACTATTACAGAGTATTAAATTGTCCAAAATATCTTGGTATGCATTAAGAGTTCCTTTCACTGGAACTAAGGGGCCGAGCCCAACTCTGAACTTTGCATTTGGAACAAAGCAGTCAAACAAGTACCGCTCTCCAGGAAACCGCCAAACCCAGACTTGTCCATCGGTTTGCCAGGGAGAAGCGTGGCGTGCTTTACACCACTGCATCCGATGCTTTGTATTGCACGTGGTGATGTAAGGCTTGTATGGCTTGGATGCAGTAGAAGCGGTCACATGCCTACAGTAGGTGCTTGATTTTATACACTGTAACCATGATGGAAGTGATTGGAACACCTGAATTCAATGATTTGGATGGGTGAATAAATACTTCTGGCAATATAGTGAACATACATAAATATAGAAAACTAATTAAATTAATGGTAATCTATATAATAAAGGTTTCTAAAAGCTGCACTCATTGTATGCTTCAGGAATAGCAGGTTGTCTGAGGGTTTCCTGTGACTGATCAAGTGTGTTCATTAGAGTTTGAAATTCCTCTTTGCTAACAGCACATGTGTGTGCCACATCTTTTGATAAGTAATAAATAACAGCATGAGTGATTTACTTCTGTGTCTCTTCAAAAGCATCTGTAATTGCTTATTTTGTGATGGCCCAGTTAGACTTACAGCAGACTTCCTTCTTCTTTTTTATTTTTGGGTAATACACAGAAAGTTTTGTCTGTGTTAGTATGTTGGTACGCAAAATTACTAAAATTTAAAAATTGGCTATCTTCGCGCTCTACTGTATTCATAATAGTGTTAGAAAGGAGAAGACTTGCCTTTGGTGGTTCCTAAAAACCCAAAGTATGTACTGATTAATGAAGCATCTGGCTACACAGTTTTAGCACGAGTCTTTCATGTGCATAAGTCCTGTTCAGTTTACAGTACTACAGGAAAAACTCATAAATGAACTGAACTGAAGTTATCAGCTGCTAAAATTAGTGTTAAAACATTGTATAGGCATTCTCTTTCTCAGTGTTTGGTTAAAAATATGAATACAAATATAAATCCAATATTCAGTACTGACTGATCTTATAGCAGTTTGCTCAGATCTGTAAAGATACAGCATGTTCATTTTTCTTTACAGTTTTAATTCATGGAAATATGTGCGGTAACCACCTGTGAAGTCTTCTGATTATCAGTAAAACTGAATCAAGGCTCTTCCTTTGAAGCAGCATTTAGAGCTTTGATAAGTAACAATCAAAGGAGACTTTGTGGCCAGAACTTTAAAGCAGTGTGGAGTCACACAGGGCTCAGTGTTTTCTCTCATTAGATCCTGCATGGCAGTTAGGAGACGGTTCGCTTTCTTCTCTCTGCCCCCAGCAGGAAAAAACAGGAGGAGGTAAAAAAAACATGGCTCCCCTCTGAGCAAGATCTAACAGCCTACTGAGCAGAGAAAAAAAACTCTGAGATGCAACACACTGAGTGCAAATGTGTGTGTGTGTATCCTCAAACTAGAGAGAATATATTTTAAATGTCTTTTTTTATGCATTTTGCTTTATATCTACTTTGACTTTCCTCTGTTTGATGACACTGAATATACAGATCTTTAAGTCTAAACCAAAGGGGCAGCTTGTAGGAAAAAAGCAATCTGCAATATATAAAATATATTCCCAGTAAAACTGAACTGATATTCCTTCCGAGTGATTACATGTCTGATCTCACGTTCGGCCACTGCATACAACCTTGAGTTAAACATAGACAATTAAGTGTCCTTTTCTGCTCACACTGCTTCCCTGACACACATGTTAATTCCGTCCTTACAGTATCAGAAGGATTCATTCATTTCTACCCACTCAGGTGTTTGCTCAGTCGTGTCATCTCAAGACTACGGTACTGCAATTCGCTCCTGCCACACTTGCTGTTGTGTGCGAGATTCCTGTGTGACCTCTGAAACTTATACAGAATGCTGCTTCATGACTTGTCTTCAATCTTTCTAAATTCTCCCACACCACCCAATTACTTTAATTCCTCCACTAGCCTACTGTAGCTGCTGCATCAGATTTAAAACACTGATGTTTGCCTATAAGGCCACGAACGGGCAACACCTCAAAGCAGATACCACACCCCGCACTGCACCACTCTCCCTCGGATCAATCTAGCACTGCTTGACTGGTCTCACTATCTCTCAGAGTACGTGAAAGGCAAGATTCTTCTCTCTTCTGTGGAAGACGTGTCGCAATCTTCCTCTACATCCACGGTTCCCATCCTGGGGTCCACGCCCCCTCAAGGGGGCGCCAAATATCCCAGGGGATGTTTGGCGCCCCTCTAAAGACCCAGGGGATGTGCGAGCCTTTGTCTGCTCTGAGGCGGTGATGTCAGAATTAGATTGCACATATTCAATAAGATCATCATCACACACTTATGGGTTCTGGTATAGACATCTGAACAGTCACTGCCAGGCTTCAAATGACGTCTAAAGACCCACCTTTCCCTTTAGTACTTACATTTATACATTAAAAAAAAAAAGGTGTTTACGACTGGTGGTACCGATTGTCCGTAACGTAGTGAAGCAATATAAGGATGTATTTAATGATTGAGAATTCAAAGCACTTATGTAAAAATATACCATATGGCCAAAAGGAGACCTGTCCATCACACCTTTATGCTTGTTATCCAAATGTCACCCTCCTTTCCTCCACTTTTCTGGGACTGCTTTCCCCCAGATTTTGGAGCATGGCTCTGTAAATGTGTATTCATTTAGCATTACGAGCCTTAGTGAGCTCAGGCCCTGATGTTGGGTGAGGAGGTTTGAGATGCAGTTGATGGTTCGGTTTATTCTAAGGTGCTCATGTGGGGTTTAAGTCAATCTTAAAACACTATAACCATCATGGACTTTGCTTTGTGTGCAGGGGAACCATTTTGCTGGTTTGTAGTCTAAGTGAAGGGAAGATTAAATGCTGGTCTGAGTTTGTCTAGACTGACTGTCTTTACATGCATTAGCATTTAAATAGGAGATGAAGTCTGTTCATTTGCGAGGGTGTCCACATACTTTTGGCTATATAATAGATATATATTAAATGAAATTAATCTCTTACATGCACATTTCATTCCCCTCTCACATTCATCCCTTTTGGATATGGGAACATATGTTGAAAGCGTTATAATTCCAACAGCCACCAGATGGTGGTAAAATAAAAGCCCGATTATTAAAACATTTCAGTTTGTCCATTCCAGCTCTGACTTCATACCAATGAAACCATGAGCTAGTCCACGTAGCAGTAAGTGCATTAAACCACACAATCTGATCTGAAGCTTGTAAAGGAACTACTGTTATTTTACCTAAAAAGGACAAAAAATGTGGGCACGGACTAGGTGACATTCTTGCTGTTGTTATTGTTCCACAACTGCTTACAGATGGATCAGACACACTTTTGTTTAAACAACCAGACAAAAGAGCGACCGGCCTCACTGCTGACCTACAGATTCATTTTCTACTGCTTACAAAATCTCCCGACATGTTTGTTTCAATGACAACAGAAAGCTCGATGGAAAATAAGACGGCCATGTAGTGCTGATGATTAGACACTTCCTGTAATCTGGCAGTGAGAGAAGAAACAGCATCAGGCAGGAGGGAAGCTATGACATTACTCATAATCGCTTCCTTTTCCAGTCCAGATGGAGACTATTGTCCTCTGAAAAAAAAAAATCTCTGGAATTCACGTCACTGGATTGCAAACAAAAAAACAAACAAAAAAGGGCGCAAAACTTCTACAATTCAGTGTAAATGCTCTAAAGCTGAGGCTCAGCAGAAGAAACATGAAATCCATCTTGTGCTTCACGCCTCTCTGATAAGAGGAGATTACATCTTGCAGGCTGCCTTCTTTCCTCCGCTGAGCCATGCGTCTTCTTTTTGCACAGCTGCAATGCATGTATAAACTGCTTTTCAGACATATACAGCGTGAACAAACACCCACACTGCCAACCTGACTGTCGCAGTGATCTATGGCTGCCTGCTGTCTTATAACGAGATAAAGGTCCACGCAGTTTCTGGATCATGACAGCCACACAATGTGAAGTTTCTTCTGTTTACTCTAGCTTTCCCAAGAATCTGATATACCAAGCACATCCAACCATACAAATCAAGTCTGGCTTTAGTATACTGTATATACAGTATACACACATACACAGACAGGAGGCTGATTAAAGGAAAAAGCCAGAGTAATCCTGCTGGACCATCACAAGTCATCAGAACACACATCAGATGGTGCTCACCAACCACTATCTTCAAAACACTAACTGAGCCACTTCCAGAGACTCGTAGAAGCTGTTCTGGCATTTTTGTGCTTTCATTTTTTCAGAAACTCTGACTCTAGGTTTAATTGCCTTCCTGGTCGCTCAAAACATTTCTGACTCATCAAGGAATCGACTGCACCAGACCTTTAAAGATGTGCTGTGGCATCAAGACGTTAGCAGTAGATCCTTTAGGTTCCGTAAGTTGTGAGGTGGATCTCACGTCCAGCACATCCCACAAAGGCTCAGGTTGAGATCTAGAGAATTTGGAGTCAACACATTGGACTCTGTCATGTTGCTCAAACTATTCCTGAACAATGTTTGCGGTGTTTCAGGGCGCATTATCCCGCTGAAAGAGGCGATAGCATTTCTATAAAGAAATGTACTTTTGCCAACAATTACGTTTAGGTAGGTGGTATGTGTCAAAGTATCATCCACATGAATGCCTGCCTCTGTCAGCTTGCCTTCTTCCCATAGTGCATCCTGTTGCCTTTTCTTCCCCAGGTAAGTGACACGCAAACCCGTAATTTACTTACTTTTTCATTGTAGTAAAATCTTTCTATTCTATCTTTTCTTTTTAGGTCAAGGACAGTCGTACAACTATTTTATTGCATATCATACTGTGTATGATTGTGTATGTGACAAATAAAATTAGATTTTTTTTTTTTTGTCTGTAGCTTTGCAGCCCCGACATGCGTAAAGGCTATTAATAACATGAAGTATTCCTTTAATTTACTTAATCAAAACAAACACAAAAAGAACAACAGGGCATTTCACGCACACATTCACATACATCACTGGTCCTGACATGCAGCAGCTGGTCAGGGATCTGCAGGCTACACTGTCACATGTTCACTTCAGTAGACAGGCTATTCTACTATTCACAGTGGATCTGCTGGTATAAACACAGACATTATTTAGAAGCTGAAGCCCTATAGGCCTACTGCCTGCACATAAATAGCATGGACGTTTGTACAGTGGTCTACAGTGTATGCATGTATAGCCTGTGTGTGTGTGTGTGTGTGTGTGCGCAGCTGGTATCAGTTTACAGCAAGAGTATGAACTTCGCTGCCAGGCCGTCACTGATAGTACTGAAACCTAAACCATAAGAAGAGTGATATAACGTACGGAGGAGGTGGGAGGGGGAGGGGGAGAGAGAGAGAGACAGAGAGAGAGAGAGAGAAAGAGAGACCCTCAGCTACCCATCCCATGTCAGATACCTACACTCTCATACAACCACACTGTCAGACTCTTAGTCGCTCAGGAAAAAAAGTGCTGTGGTTCAAATGATCACATCAATCTTCTATTATGAAGTCTCAATCTGGTTTTCTCATGCCAATTCCAAAAGAGTGAGTTGCAGGTCTCTCATAAAAACCACATGGTCAAACGCACACACATACAGTACACATGAAGACACACACACACACACACACACACACACACACACGCACCTCTCCCGCCACAAAAAAGAGCAGCGGGGTTTCCTCATCCTTGGCTTTGTACTTGGCCATGATCTTCTCAGCAATTGGCTGGATGAGCTCTTTTGCTGGCTCCAGCTCGCCCTCCTCCTCTGCATCTGAAACAGAGAGAGTGTGAGGGAGGGAGGGAGGGAGAGAGAGAGAGAGAGAGAGAGAGAGAGGATGCAGCTGTGAACGAGTAATAATGAAATAAACTTCCACTCTCAGCATAAAAGTAAAAAAGAGAGAAAAAAAAAAGAATGTCAGGATGACAGGACAAAAGCTGAAATATGAATATAGAAGGTTGAATAAAACAGAGAGGAGCTGATGGCCTCAGAAAGCCTCGCTCTGACCTGAACTCAAAAGTCTGAAGAATCACCTTTCACCTGTATCCTTCTGTCTAATGTTCTAATACACTTCTACTACTGATCCACTACTGAATATAAGCAGATAATGAACATTTAAATTTTATTATAATTGTATATTTTGATATTTAGCAACAAAAATCAGGAAGATGATATGTTTAGCATTTCATGTTTTGCTTTAGGTACACACTCACCTACAAAGAGAACAAGGCAGGGGCCTTCATGGAGCTGCACTGCATTGGACTCGCTGAGCTCGAGAACTGGCCGCGGATGCCAGGGGAAAAGATGGCATTCTGGGTCATTGAGCACCTCCACCCGGCCCTGCCGCGTGATCAAATGACCCTCCGTGTCCAGCAAAATCAGTGTGGGGATTCCTGCAGCATGTGCAAGGACACACACATTTATTTATTTACATTAAAGTGTATCTAGAACAACTGTATTCTAGCTCCCAGTTGTCTACTGGTTGTAGGACAATAGTTACTCTCCCAACCTCACTCATACGTGTACACACAGACACACACAGACACACACAGACACAGAGCACTAGAATCTGTCAGAGCCTCTATTTGAGCTCGGCTCTGTGGCTGCACCACGTCAGGAAGCGAGCAGTTTTTGGGCAGCGGCTGTGTCAATTCCCGCAACCAGCAAGAATTCCTCTCATTCCAGCTCAGTCCTGGCCGAGAGCCAACAAGAACTGACTGACCGCCTCGGAGGGGAAGAGATGAGAGAGAGATAACGAGAGAAGGAACCGCGCGGGGAGGAAAAGAGACTGAGGGGGACGCACCAGAGTAATAAAGTAAAACAGAAGAGAGAACTCATTTTTTTATATCTTCCTTTCTTTCATTTTCTTTATATCTTCCCTCCTTTCTTTCATGCTTTCTTCTTTCTTTTTAAATTTTGTTTTCCATTTTACTTTCATTTTCTTTACCGTTGTTCTTTCTTTCCTTTTTTCAATTTGTTCCTTCCTTCCCTTTCTTTGAATTACCTTTCCATTTTATCATTCTTACTAGCCTTCTTTTAGTTTCTTTTTCTTTTCATATTTCATTGTTTTTCTACTCTTCTTAATTTCTTGCCTTGTTCCTTTTGCTTTTATGATTCCTTTTCCTTCTATGATTCCTTTTCCTTCTGTTTCTTTTTTCCTTCCTTCTGTTTCGTCTTTTCTTTTTTCCTTCCTTAAGTTTTCATTTTCATTTCATCTCTATTTGTTTGTGCTTTATTTCCCCTTCAACTTTCACTTCTTTATCTTTCTTACTGTCTGCCTTTGCTTTTATCCTTTTTCCTCTGTCTTTCTTTCAATTTCCTTCCTTCTGTTTCTTTCATTTTCGTTCCTTCTTTTTCAATATTTCTGTCCTTTTTCTTTCTTCCCTTTATTTTTCTTTTTCACTTTCTTTATCTTTCTTCCTCCCATTTCTTTCTTTCTTTTTATTTGGTCTTTTTCTTTTCCTTTTTTCAGTTCTCTTTCACATGTTCAGATGGGTTGAGATCTAGTGAGTGAAAGTCATATCACATGACTGATATCATCATTATTCTCCTCCTCCTCCTCCTCCTCAGTGATTCCCGTGTGCTTTGGATGTGGCAATGACCCTCTAGTAGAGACCACGCCCACCAGGACATAACTCTTTCATCATAGAATAAAGAATGATTTGCAGTGATGCTTTTCTCTTAGGAAACCAGGAGACTCTAAGCAAAAATAAATACACCCCCACGGTGTCACCCTAAACATGTCTGCGATTGCTTGGAATTCATTCAGTGTTATCTTGACTTTGTCTTTCACCAGCCAATCAGCTGCCCACATGCCTGCAGCGACCCCCGATGTGAAACAGCAGCAACATCAGGCATTACAGCTGCAGGGATCAGTACAACAGGCTCTGAGAGGCAGACCGTGATAACAGCTGTACATCTGATGTGGAGCTAAACAAGATTCCCCAGAGGCAGAACAGGAATCTTACTGAACATACCTTCCATTGGCCTTCACATAGAAAGCTCTAACGCTGGGAGGAGACACGGCTTCCTTCAGCAACTCAACAGCAAACTTGATCAGCTGCCCACATTCCTCAAACTCCACAGCTGTGCTTCTCTCCTTTCCTCTTCCCCTCCTTCTCCTTATATTCGTATGCTTTTCTTCCTCATCTCAGCCACAGCACACCAATATCAATCCCCCCTTCCCAAACACACCCCCTGCCAGATACACACCTTGTATGCCATAGAGCCTGTTGAGGCGAGATCTCCTGGCCTCATCTGCGTATGGCACTGCCAGCCATGGCATCTCGCTGAAATACTGCATAAAGGAATCTTCTGATCTGCAAACACAACCATCAGGGTTTTTATATTTAGTTTTGCTTATATTTAGGACCAACCTAAATCAATGTTCCTTTCCCTCTTTTCCCTTTCTTGCCGTCCTTTTCTCATTTCCTTTTTCATTCTTTGTCTTTCTTTCCCTAATTTTCTTAAACTGTTTTCCACAGTTTAGGTTTTATGTAGAAGTTAACAGCAAATAAAAAACAAAAAGGCTGTTTTTGTCTCTCTGTCCTCATTAAAAAACTGCTAAACATACAGTGTACAATATTGAGCTACGTCTGAACTGCAAGTACACCTTCTCATGGTGTATAAATGAATAGATATCAGAGCTACAGAAAAATACTATATAAAACATATTACAGGTTAACACATTTTTAATGAGCTAAATAATTAATGGCGATTAATTGATTAATGATTAATCCCTAGTCATATCCCTAGTGTGTAAAAGTCTGTAAAAAATCTTTACCTGTCAGCGCTCACAAACACCATCTCAAACTTGTTTCCAGACTCCTTCACCTTCCGATAAGACTCCACCAGCACTCGGGTCAGACTTCGGCAGGGAGGGCACTGTTTCCATACGTACACACACACACACACACACACACACACACACACACACCAAGAAAAGAGCAGTGAGTCTCATCCTTCTCTCTCTCTCTCTCTTTCCACTCAATCAGGTCCATAAAAAGTTTACCATATTTCTACTTCGATGCTGTAGATTTGTAGCTACTCCTTGCCACTGATGTGTCTGGCTTGATCATTATGGATTTCAATCCTTATGTGGATTTCTGTAAAGCTGTGCTAGGACCTTGTCTTTTTTTTTTTAATAATATACAAACAAAACTGAATTTAAAGAAACAGCACAGTTACACATATTAGCTTGTCTGAGGTTACCTGAGCTTATGCAATTGTGTGTTCATGGTCAAAAATCAAATGGCATCATAGAGAGTTGATACCAGCAACCCTGGATGGAGCTGCTTGTTTTTTATTGACTGGCAAAGAGTTTTTCCTTACAAACTGCAGATGCTGTTTCATCGAACCAAAAGACTTTTTTTGATGATTAGACCTGCATTTCCACTGGGTCCTACTGTCTAACAGTGATGAACAAAGAATGTAAATCCTGTACTTGAGTAAAAGCAGATACATCCCTCTGTATCCTTATATCTATATCCTATATTCTTTAATATAAATAAATGCCCCATTTACATTTCTACTTAAGAAAACATACTCGGTCTTCACATTTACTTAAGTATTAAGCTTCTGCTCTTAAACACCTGCTACATGTGGTGTTTTAGGGAGGGAAGGCAAATCACGCCTTTACATATAATAGTCAGCAGATGGCGATATTAGCACTTCAAAAGCTACACACCACTGTGGATACGTAATGCAATGCAATGCAGAAATGTAGTTAAAAGTAGAAAATACAGATATTTGATATAGGATGTAGTGCAGTAAAAGTGTCCACTAATAAAATTACTCAGGTGAAGCACATATGCATGAAAACTGTATTTAGTACAGAAACAAAGTAAATGTACTTAGTTACCTCCCAGCTAATCAGAAGTAGGAGGTATTACGATTTCACATTTTTATCCAAATGAATACAATCATAATGAGAAACAAGAGATTCCTGTTAATACTCTAATACATTTTATTGTTTCTTTCTCAGACCTCATACAAATCTTGATTTAGTTTTTTTTTGTCTTTTATTATTTTAAATAAACAAAATACAGTGAAAATCCTGCTCTATGTCAGTCTGTGTATCACTGTGACTGTAGCACAAGCTGACTCAGCATTTTGTACTGGATGATTGCTGAGTGAGTGGAAGAAGAAACATGACATAAGTGCACAACCAGGGACTGAGCTTAGAGCAAAACCTTGAAGTCACTAACGGGTTTCAGACCAGTTGTGACTTTACCTGCACTGGTCTGTGCCTTAAGGGTGAAAATGCAGAGACATGCTGGTAAAAATGCTCCATGAGTGGACTGTTACTAGTCAAGATGTTGAAAGCAAGTGGAAATAAATGAGGTCTTGGTGTTCACTTGCTTCTTAATGAAAATTTATATTTCAGATACATGCTACTAATCGTACTAGGTCGATCCTGGTAACTTCTACCAAGTCTGCAAGAACATTTAGGGATATTCATGCACAAGATCACAACATACTGACACAGAACACATTAAGTACAGTGGACACACAGTTTAGGAAATGACACTGTGCTATAAGGCGATAATGTGACAAATAACTGAATCTTAAGGAAAGCTGATGTGGGGGAAAAATATGTTTAAAAATTCAGTATTTACCAAAATGAGGAAAGCTGCACATCTATTGCAGTGTTAGTTGGATTGATTGCTTTTATCAAAGCAGGAAGGTTCAAATTTAGATGCTCTTACCCAGTTAGACTTGCATAAAATATATCCTTACACTGGTTTACTAGGTCACCATCAGTCAAACAGTAAAACCCAAATAGCTAAAAACCAGATAGTCTTCTTTATCTTTAGTCATTGTTTAAAGATTGCCTTTCGGCTGTATGGACATCTAGAGGAAGTTCATTACACACCTAGGAGCCAGGACAGAAAACAGTCTGGACGCTTATGTCTTTCGCGAGCTTTGAAAGATGGTGAGATCATTTGAGCAGTGCGAGAAAAACATGGTGCAGTGTGGAGTGTGTTTAGTTTTGTCTGTTAGATCAGGCAACCCTGGGTTATATTACATACTGTAACATGACATACTGAACAATCTTGCCGGAATGCTAAATATCACATCTGTACTGTGGCTCTGTCCCTCTGGTCATGAATGAGGTGTGGAGGGGCTTTTAAGTAAAAGTGACATATGTCTGTAATAATGACAAAAAACATGTTCTTATGGATTGATGAAGCCTGAAATGTTACATATCCCATGTGTGAAAAAGAAAAAGGCTTTTAGACTGCAGGTAAGTAATGAAGTGTGCGAACTTCACTCACCCAGTGAGCAGAAAAGTAAACCCCCACATAAGAGCCCTCCAGGGTGCTGCTGTCTGTCGTCTGCCTGTTGTTACTGAGCAGGGGTCCGGCCACCACCTCTGCAAACGGCTTCGGGCCCCACGGGAACTCCAAACCTGAGAAACATTACATTTAGGTATTTGGCAGACGCTCTTATCCAGAGCAACTTATAAAAGTGCTTTGAAGGTTCCGGCATTGGATAGATCCTTACACTACTTACTAAATTACTAACGTACCATCAGTCAAACACTGTCTTTTTTTTTTTTTTTTTGGATTAACCCAAATATCTAACAAACAGATAGGTCTTTAGTCATTGCTAAAAGATTGCCAGTGACTTGGGTGTATGAACATATACAGGAAGAAAACCGATGCATGTCTTCCTTGATCACTCGGAGTTACTGGGACTAGTCGAGCAGCGCTGGAGGACCGGAGCGAACGTAGTGCAGGGCGGGGTGTGATTAAAGCTTTGAGGGAAGTGGGTGCAGGGTCGTTTATAGCTTTATAGCTTTGTAATCAGTGTCTTGAGATACATAAATAAAACACTTATATTACACAAAATAGTCCATGCATATGTGGTGTGCATACAGTATGTCCTCCATATATTCCTACATACAGGTGCATCTTAATAAATTAGAATATCATTGAAAAAGTTTATTTATTACAGTAATTTAATAAAAAAAATTAAACTCCTATATTTTATAGATTCACTGTATTCCTGTACTCCTATATTTTATAGATACACACAGATTGATATATTTCAAGTGTTTATTTCTTTTCATTTTGATGATTATGGCTTATAGCTAATGAAAACCCAAAATTCCCATTGCATGATTTACTGCAGGAATGCAGCGTAGCATGGAGGCGATCGGTCAGTGGCACTGCTGAGGTGTAATGGAGGCCCAGGATGCTGTGACAGTGGCTTTCAGCTCTCCTGCATCGTTGGGTCTGGTGTCTCGCATCTTCCTTTTCACGATACCCCATAGATAGCCTATGTGTTTAGGTCGGGCAAGTTTGCTGCCGAATCAAGCACAGGGAGACCATGGTCCTTAGACAGGAATTAGTACTTTTTGCAGTGTGGGCAGGTGCTAAATCCTGCTGGAAAATGAAGTCAGCATCTTCATAAAGCTGGTTAGCAGAGGGAAGCATGAAGTGATCTAAAACTTCCTGGTAGATGGCTGTGCTGACTTTGGACCTGACAGTGGACCAACACTAGCAGATGACAGCCTAGACCAAAACCTAAGCTTTTGCTCCCCAAACCATCACTGACTGTGGTGGTTTAATGCAAACCATGATGCATGCTCACTCTATAAACTGGATCTCAAGCAACTTGGATTCTGTGCCACTCCTCTCTTCCTTCAGACTATGGAACCTTGATTTTCAAATCAAAATTGCATCAAAATGCAAAATTTACTTTTATTTGAAAAGAGGACGTTTTGAGGAATTTTTTTTTTGCTTGAGGAATCCGACAGTTGTAGTCCATGTCCTGGATTCATCCGTGTTTGGTGGCTCTTGAAGCACCGACTCAAGCTGCTGTCCACTCCTTGTGAATCTCCCCGAAATCCTTGAATGGGCTTCATTTCACAATCCTCTCCAGGCTGCGGTGTTGCTTGTGCACCTTTTTTTAACCACATTTTTCCCTTCCATTCAAATTTCCATTAACGTGCTTGGATACAGGGTGTCAATGATCGTCTTTTGGACAACTGTCAAGTCAGTAGAATTCCCCATGATTGTGTAGCCCTACTAAACCAGACAGAGACCATTTAAAGACTCACAAAATGAGTTGATTAGAGTGTGACACCATGAGTCTCCAATACAGAATTTTGGGTTTTCATTAGCTGTAAGCCATAATCATGAAATTAAAAGGAATAACACTTGAAATATATCATCCTGAGTGTAATGAATCTATATAGGATTTTCATTTTTGAAGTGAATTACTGAAATAAATTAACTTCTTTTTAAAGAATTTAATGGAGTTTTCACAGGTGTATTTGGCCGAGATTGAGGTAACATACCGGCATTGTTTCATCGCTATCGGCTCACGGGTAGAGAAGATATGCCAATTTAAAATGGAAATGAAAAAAAAAAAAAATAAACCTTGAAAAAAGTCATTAGTTCATCTCATTCATCAACATTTAACAGATAGCGCTGTACATTTTTTCATACACGCTTATGAGTGTGCCATTGAAATCTACTTAATAAACGCAATTCCACACCTTCATTCTGCGCACTTCATGGTAACACATACAAATTTATAGTTCATTCCAAAATTTAATAGATGGCATTGTACATTTTTTAAAACACGCTTATGAGTGTGAAATTAAATTCCATGCAAACAAAGTCGCTGGCACATCTAGCATATAAATGCTTATATATTTATAAGCTAAACACCCCTCCTACACTTTCTCTCTTCACTGCATGCTCATTACGTTCCACCCTCCCAGAGAGCCTGGTCTGAGAAAAAAAAAATGTGGAAAGCTTTTTATGGTCAACAGAGCAGGCTACACTCTATGAAAGTGCCCTTATATAAGTGCCTTTTTGACAAGAGCTTCATTAGGCCCAGAGGGCGCGTCCCACTGAGCAGCTCCTGCTCCAGTCCTATTGTTGAGTGAGTGCTGAAGTGCTCTCTATCGCCTCGCTGCAGGCCAGTGCTCAGAGAAAGGCCTCCTATAGAGCGATCGTTCAACGCGGCACATATTCTCTCTCTCTCTCTCTCTTCTGTGCAGCATTCGAGCACCAAACGATCAACACTCCCTGCACAGCACAAGCTGAATATAGACGCATTGTCACACCCTATTAACAGACCGTGAATCATTAATATTAGTTAATGCATGAACACACACACAAAGCACATGTTAATCCCACTTAGAGGTAAGGCTTTCTGAGAAAGTCTTCAGGACACTTGCTTCCTCTCTATAACCTGAGTGAGAACTAACTCATGTAGGTCTACATTAGCTGCAACTATAAATGGATAAAAACTTAAGAGACTATTTTGCTCTTTAATAAGAACAGATCATTTATAATCATTTTGCAAACTGCTGTGTTACAGGGGGAACAAAACGCTTACTGGAAAATATTCATCTTTGGGTTTTTAGGGTAGGACCACGACACCACTTTGTTGGTAATCATTTTTCCACATCAGCCTTCTCCTTTGCTTTTTATTCCTTACATTACATAGCTATGAATTTTATCCTCATCTAAGACACTAATATTAGCAAACACTCGCCAAAGAAACCTACACATATTTACATCATCATTTTACCTTTCCTTATACCAGTTACAGCATGAACACATTCTCACACACACAAACACACACACACACACACACACACACACACACACACGACAGACAATTGCCTGGGGGCACCTAAGCTTCTGGTAGTCTTTGTCACTCAACATGACTAAGAAACACTTACTTCCAAACACTTTTATTGTCACACAGACTCACAAACGGCCAACCACATGACACGTAGGTTACAGGCCATAACAAAAACAGACCTGTAACCTGGAAACAAAATGATTTCCCAGCATGGCTCAGTGGAGATCACGAAATGCTGGATTGGTAACATCATAAACAGTTTAGTGACTTGCACCTGTAAACCAGCTGTTTAACACACGGTTTAAACAGACTGTTAAAATCAGAGGAGAAGAAGGAATGTAAGTTTGTAGCTGTCAGAACTCTAACAGTGTGCAAGATACATTAGTCTGTAGGAGGACGGTCTAAAGCTGAAACTAGAGCGTCGAACTGCAGGCAGAGCCAACGACATGATGACAGACAGGCTTGACAAATAATTATGGCTGTCTGGGAAATTTACAGAAAACGGATTTCTGGCATTCAGCCGAATATGACAAATAAACTGAGTTCTGGCCAAATCTTTCCCATGTCTTTTGCATAATTTATTTAAATATGTCGAACATCATCTTGTAACTGTAACAAAAATTACCCTGTACACACAGCTAGTCTGCCTAATGATGGATAAAGCTGGCTAGCTAAGTGGGAATTACACTATGAACAAGTTGCAGGATAGCTAAACTAGCCCAAGAAACCAATATAAGCCAAATAAAATCAGTTTGTAATCAGACACGGACTGTTAAAGTGCCTATAATGTCCCCGCGCTGTCATCAAAAAGTAAGCCTCCTAACTAGAGCTAGCGACCTAGCCTAGCTTAGCCCAGATTAGTGTGTGAGAAACTCTTTTAAACATCAAGACAGACTGGCCATCTCTACCACTACCGCATCATCTCCCCAGCACAGCAGTGGCTCAACGCTTAAGCCTCTGGGTTACTGATCAGAATGTTTTGGGTTCAAGCCTCAGAACTGGCCTTGGTCAAGGCCCTTAACCCTTTTTACTCAAAGGATACTGTATCATGGCTGATCCTGTGCTCCGACTAAAACTTTCTAACAAGCTGGAATATGCAACGAAAAACATACAAAAAATTTACTGTGCTGTAATGTTTATTCAGTGTTTGCCAGAATCCAACCACATTAACATCCAATGGGTTTTCCCTGACAACCACACACACACACACACACACACACACACACACAGCTGTTCCAGATAAGCCAGTTTTTTCACTCCAAAAACTCAACACAGAAATGTTTATAGAGTGTATATACGAGAAGTGTTCAAGTCAAAATAGGACTTGTGATAAAATTTCTAGCGAATTAAAGCGTCAAATTGATCTTTTGACGTTTACAGAAGACTTCAAACACAGACCGGTGATGAGACTCTTAGTCGCAGTAAAACTAGGCTGTACATTCGTGAATGATGATCCCAGAAGAGGGAGCCCACTGCAGTCACTCTCACGTGATCATTCAACGAGTGGAATGTCCGATGCTTGAAAGTCAGCAGATAACTTGACGCCAACATGCAGAAGAGACGCATCTGTCTGTGGGAACTGAACGCACATTCCTTCACCAAAACCACCTTCACATTTCCGGAACTCAGCTAGGAGTTATTACCACATCCCCCGTATAGTCCTGACCTCTATATGCTTGGGCCATTAAGGGAGTTCCTGGGAGGCCAGCAGAGTGAGGTTTTCTGTGCTGCGCACACACTAAGAGGATCTAGGTGCCAGTTAAGAACAGGGTGTCAAGAAGAGACTTCCAAGTCACTTGTATACCTCAGCCTGTGCATATTGCTTTGGTTTTAAAAAAGGGATGGTTGCCAAAATCTGACTGTTGCAGTTTCATCATGTATTGCCTGCAGCACCGTGTATGTCTTACCAATAACAAACAGCAATGCAATGCAAACATTTTATATTGTATAGATTTTTTTTTTTTCTTTTTCTTTGCTTGCTCTGGTCATTTTTATTTGGTGATGACAATCGCAAGCATTATTATGCAACCTTTTGTTGTGCATTATTCAGCAAGAACTTCAGCACTGAACAACATGTCGGCCATTATTCTACTGTATGCTCTGATGATCTGACATCCACTTAATAACCTTTTAATAAAAACTGTATGCGTTTCAGTAATGTGTTTGAGTCTGTATCTTATATAGAAGAGTTTAAAGACTATTTTTTATGGCGCTGACAGACTGTGTGGGGATTAACTGGTTCCTTGCATGGTAAACATACATGTAAAAGGTTTTTCTCTGCTTACCAAACTTGCATATGATAGGACTAACAGTCTGTTCGGTCTGTTTCATATTCAGGATCAATGTCAATTCATAATGATTTCTCTGGGTCAAATTTGAAACTTCTTTGCCAGAATAAAAAAAAAAAAACACAAAAAAGGGAATACTTAGTTTATTTTATTGCCAAAACATTTGCACTGAAATATACACTGAGGGTGGTCCCTATATCTAAAACCAACTGTAATTGCTATATATTTGGCTCTACTTTAAGGAACAAAAACTGAAGTTAAGTTAATGAGAGAATGTGCAAAATTGTCAAAACTTGGGGAAAAGTCCCAATGTGCAAAAACTGATGATATACTGTATATTAATGTAGGTGCAATAAGTAGGAACTGTTAAAAAGACACACAGGGTGAAAAGAAAATTTAAATGTGCTAGATCAACAAAATTTTTAAGAAAAACAAATGGTAAGGCAACCTAAAATCTGAGCGTAGGCCAACGTAGGCCAACCTTGATTTTGAAAACATTCAACTACTGGACCACATGATTTATTTATTTATTTGCTTAAACATGGGCCACTGTAACTGTGTTCTAATATTCGGTGCAATTAAAAGTCCCGGTATGACTTGGATGCTGCTTGTTTGTGTGCATATTTGTAACAAATCCTTGACACACCACACTTTATAACACACTCAGGCAAATATACACAATATTTTCTCTTCCTTTTAAACCTCCCACCGCCTGCTTAAATACACAGACACAGCCCACACATACACCCACATACACACACTAACCCCCCCCCCCCTTAAACAAGAGGAGCTGCCGGGTTGAGAAACGGCTCCTCATCTCTGCTCCTCTGAATGGAAGTGCACTAATGAGCAGAACGGATAATTCGGCACGGCCGCTGCCCGAGTTGGGGTTCATTAGTCTGGGCAGGAATCGCTCTTTCTGCTCATGGGAAAGCAGTTTCCCTTTTGCTGAGAGGATTTCACACATGCCACTATGCCTCTTCTTGCGCCTGATGACGAATGAGGTTTTCTGTGCTGTGGACTCCCTAAGAGAGTCTGGGTGCAATTTAAGAGCAGGGTGTCAAAATTATTGATAGGGCAACACAAGAGGAGATTTTCCTACTACTCTTGTACATCAGTCTGTGCACATTGCTGCAAGGTTTAATGGGTAGAGTAGATTTCAGAGGAATCAATCATGGGCACACAAAAATATATACAGTGAAACCTCGGATAGCGAGTAACACAGTTTACCGCAAGTCGCAAGGAGTGTTCCGCAAGTCGAGAAAAGATTTTTAATACATTTTGACTTGGAAAACGAGCAAGTCTCGGTTTACGAGTACCGAGTATCATGTAGCACGCATGCGCTTCTTGTTTTGATGCAGAGCGTCACGTGATCACAACTGAGCCAACGGTTTTTCTCTCTCTTGCGCTGCGGAATTGTGGGTAATCATCTCCCCTGCTGGGTCTTAGTGCTCGTCTCTTACTGGTATAATCAACATCTGTGCACGCGTGTACTGTTTATTATAACACTGTGACCACGTGTGTGTGTGTGTGTGTGTAAAACATATTTTATTTTGTGTTTGTAAGTGCGTGTACAGCGCGTGTGTACTGTTTACTATAACACACGTGTGTGTGCACGTGTAAAACAAAAGAAAGTCTCATTATAGAGGTATTAATTTACATTATCATTAGGATAATGTATTTATTTTTTTGGGCTGTTGAACAAATAATTGAGGGTGATTTGGAATTTGGAGCGAATTATGCTCGTAATCCAAGGTTCCACTGTAGTTCCTTGTTTTCAGGGACCCATGTTGCCAGGTCACCATTTTTCAGGTTTTAACATTTCCATGTTTTTTAGATTATCTTTGATCTGTATGTGATTATCTTCGATCATTTGACTCAATCTTTTCATGGGTCTGTATTCGCATGGCACTATGCTATGTTCCCAGGACACCATGCTTTACGGGCATCAGAATCCCTACAGCAATGTGCTTCCAGGGTCCTATATGGTTTTTAGAGCGACTGGTTTCAAGTGTTTCCCCCATTTGTTTTCTTAATAAAGTTTCTTTATTTTAATGAAGTTTCCTAGGATTTGTTGAAACCACGACCATAGACATAATCTTAGGAACTCACAATTTCTTCTATCAGACTGAAGGAATACAAGACCTTCAGAAAACAAATACACTATTTTTAAATTGTACTTTAGTTTGAACAGTTACAGTAAGGCATTTCAATAATTAGCTAATCGGCTAATGAAGGAGAACATATAACTTTACCCATAGTGTATGTGGTGCATCATATGTAGGGGTGTTAATTAAGGGTATTAGCTATGCTGGCTAATCTTAGCCAGTTATTAGATTGAGATTATTTGTCCCGGCATGTTTTTTTTTCTTCAGTATGTCCATGCAAGCTGGTAATTGAAGGCCTGTTAGCGACAGAGCAGGGATTTCAGTAAGCACAGGGATTTCACTAGCTCATTAGCTTATACCTATAGTTGACATTTCAGAGCCAAGTCTGGAGACCTTTGGGAGTGTACTGTAGACCCACCAACACAAGTGGCTAATTATTTATGCAAAGAAGCCATTGGGGATGCTAATGAAAATTAATTTCAGCAGACACATTAATAAGTGGTGCAACAGTGGATTTTTTTTTTTTTTTTTTGAGATGCTGAGTTTATTACACTGGTTCCTTTTTTATTCTAACTGCATTTTTCTCCTTTTCACCTCAGTCTTCATATTGGAAATCTTTTCTCTCAGTGACTGAAGCGCAAGCACATGTTTAATGCATGGCTAATACACAGGTCGATGCTAGACTCGGGCATGTCTCCAGTCCTGTCCTCTGCTTGACCTTCCAGACAGCTAATAAGATGTTTTATTCATATTTGCTTATGAAATAGTTCAACTCTTCATTAGTTATAATTTCAGCATTTTTCGTCAGTTTTTCTAGTTGTGTGTACACAAGGTACTGCTTATTGAAATTATTATTAAAATGACAGAATGATTGAAAAGGATGCTAATGTGGCTAACAGACTAACAAACCAGTTTCAGTAATAAATATCAAAAAATGGTACCCTACTACCCTAAATAAATAAATTTGCTATTTCCTCAAGCCTTTAATCTGTAGTATTTTCAGAGGTTACTATTTATCTTTCACCCATCCATCCATCCATCCATCCTCTACATCATAGTCCAGTTGAACGCGTGCCGTTTTAACTGAAATCTTTCTGCAAGTTGCAGCTTGTTCCTGCTCAGAGTCTTAGCCATGCTAATTTAGCTTGAAGAGAATGATGAATCGTTTTTGTTCATCTTTCATCTGGATTCATCAAAGACCTCAGCTGCCCATGTGGACTCGAGTCAGGCTGTTTTACTGGAGAAGTTTGTCACACGACCCCATGAGGATGAGTTCGTTTTACCTGACTGTACAATTTCTCTACGCGTGGAGAAAGCTAGCGTTAGCGTGTACTGTTAACAAAGTTTATTTTCTGTAACAGTTCTGCTAATGAGCGGCACGGTGGTGTAGTGGTTAGCACTGTCACCTTGCACCTCCAGGATCTGAGTTAGATTCCCGGCCAGGGTCGATTCCTGTCTCTGTGTGCATGAAGTTTGCATGTTCCTCCCCGTGTTGGGTGGGTTTCCTCCCCGTGTTGGGTGGGTTTCCTCCAGGTACTCCGGTTTCCTCCCACAGTCCAAAGATATGCAGGTTAGGCTAAT
>JAOVVB010000050.1:9056839-9068400 GCA_028570985.1 Heterobranchus longifilis
CGCGCAGCCAGACAAACGCACGTCACCAAAGCCCGTGTGAACACTCTCATTGACTCCTATGTGTAGAAAACACTCGGTGCTTGATCCGCGCTCACCGGACGCTACGAACGCCAGAAAAACGCTAGATTTTAACGCCCGTGTGAACAAGGCCTAACTGGGACACTTACTCATTTGTGCACTTACCAAAATCAGCCAATCATGTGACAGCAGTGCAAGGCATGCAGATGCAAGTCAAGAGCTTCAGTTCATGTTCACATCACACATTAGAATGTGGACAAAAAAAAAAAAGTGATTTCTGTGACTTTAAGCATGACACTAATGACTGAGCCATGACTGGGCTACTTTGAGTCTTTCAGATAATGTTTTTCATGACAAACAAAAAACATCCTGTGTGCAGAGGAAGCACATTGATGATCAGAGAGAACAGAGGAGAATGATCAGATGGCTCTGAGCTTACAGGAAGTCTATAGTATCTTAAATAAGCACTCTGTACAACCGTGGTGAGGGGAAAAGCATCTCTGGATGCACATCACATCAAATGTTGATGTGGATGAGCTACAACAGCAGGACAGCTTCCACTTCCATTAGCCAAGAACAGGAAACTGAAGCCATCATGGGCATGGACTTAACCAAATCTGTGTCCCTCACAGGTCCTAAAGCACTTTTATGCTTTCGTCCAGTTCAATAAGACATTTAAATTTTGGCCTAAACACTATGTTAGAGCATCTTACATTCATTAATTAATTGTTTCATTCATATTCTATATTGCTTATCCTGTGTACAGAGTCGCGGGGGGCCTGAAGCCTATCCCACGAGACTTGGGAATGTAACTTAGCCTAATCTGCATGTCTTTGGACTGTATAAGGAAACTGGAATACCCGGAGTGGAATGCCACTGTGCTGCCATGTTTACATTCAAATTAAATGATTAAAAAAATAAATAAATACAATGTTTCAATGACCTCAAATATGAATATGAATTTCAAAGGACATTTGCGCTACAGATAAATAAGTCATAAATAAATAATAACAAAATCACAAGCTTCTGGCTGTGCTTCAGGATCCCAACTCCATGACTCCATGACACAAAGGAGTGGTGCATGCTTGTGGTTACAAAACAGGAACAATGAGAGAAAAGGTGTAGAGGGGAAAAGGGAGAGGAAATAAGGAACTTTTAGATGTTGCACTTCCTTTCACACAGCCCAAAGTTCAAAGCGTTGGACGCAGGTCAGTGGTTACGACGTTGCTCTAACCTGTGAAAACCATTCCACATGACTGCTCCATTAGAAGGTAGAGTGCTGAGGAACGAGGTCATCAAATCCCGCTGGTTTTCACTTGGTAAGACTTTTACTTCGTCCTTAAAGGGGTAACAGTTTGACCCCATGGTGCTGTTCTGCTTTAAGTATAAGTTTGGCAGGTTTCTCTCACCCCCCTACCCTACTTGGACCTCAAGTCATCAACCACCTTTACGTGAAATGAACCACAGGAACTGGCTTTACAAAAGAGATGCCCATCCGTCATTAAACATTAGCTGCTGCTATGCAATGTGAGAGAACAAGTGGATGGCGTTGCAGTCACAGATCACTTCTCATTGTTCCATTGGTCTTTCACAGTCTGGAGCAAATCTGGCCCGATGCCACAACCGCGTTCAGGTTTCACCAAAAACATAACGCATTACAATACACACAGTGCATATCGCTTTCTCTTTTCACACAATAAAACCATTAGCATGACCAATTTCGGCAAAAAGTAAGCTTGTAGTGCCACCTCAAAGCACTGAAGTGTTACAGAATAACATTGCTAATGAAAAAGCCTGAAAGCAAGACTGAAAGAAGCCTCTTGGTCATTCAGACGTCAAACTCCCGCTCAACCTTTGCGCGTCATAATTAGTAAAGCGTCACTTCCTCTCAGGTTTCTGGATCACTTCCAGGTGTGTATTCTTAACTGCTAGTAGTTAAAAAGTGAAAAGAAAAAAAAAAAAACTTCCTGAAGGAACTCCACTTCTTGTGCTCGCTGCAGTTTACTACCGCTGTGCACTCTCATGGATTGGTGTGTTACTGGACTCCATAAAGTCAGTAATGCTTTCCACATTTTTTAAAAACAGAGCACCGTTTTAAAAACTGAAGGAAAAAAAAACCCAAACATGCCATCGTCCTTCTTTTGTTCCAGTCAAATGTGGAGTTCTAATAGCCATGAGGCAGAGAGGCGAGAACATGAAAACCAGCCACCTGTACAGCCACTGCTCCATATTCTTGGACTCAAATAAAGATCGCCATCATTTTGTCATAGAGTTAAAAACTTGTATGTCGTGAATTAGCCAAAACAGCAGTCTTAAGCCATTTTCACATTATGCATGATTGATTTGTATCGTGCTCAGGAACAATTGCCCCCCCCTCCTCAATCCCTCGCTGGCCATTGTTGTTAGCGCTCCGTTCTTGAGTACTCTTGTGTACTTACACCCTCCAATACAACAGGTGGCAGTATGATGTTGGTTTGTGAGCTGCAGTTAAACACAAGCAATGAAAAGAACAAGAAAATGAACTTTTGCACTATGCCTAATATTATTGATATTTCAGAAAAAATGTTGAGAGTGGTTGCTTTCGTGTGCCTTTCTACTGTCCCAGCTTTGGCTGTGTAGGTCAGAGGATGAGATTGGTCCGTGCTACGCGCACAAGGAGACAGACGGCACTATGAGTTGCATCTAAACAGTGATCTGCTTCCGTTCTCAGGTACCATTGCTTCAATATCTTATTCAATCTGTGCCAAAGTACGCTGTATCGTTCGGGATCACCCCTTCAACTTAGGCTCTAATGTGAAAAATGGCCTTCGTCACAGTTAGAGGGCCAATCATGTTCCTATTAAATATTATAAAGAACAGACAACACTGATGAAATGTTCAGGTAGTGGAGCTCTGGAAGAACTACTGGAACTGCATCAGCTACAAAATAAAGTTTAGGAAGCTGCCAGGTAAACATTGTGATTTCAGTAACAGCAGCAACACAGATTTATCCTCGGGGTTAGGCTTCATGTTTATATGTGCAGAAATGATGTCATAGATTTGACACAAAGCCAAACCTGTGGCTCTGTGGCATCTTTAGAGCTGTATAAAGGGAGCAGCAAATCCCGTTTCTGGCTGGGCGACATATTTAATCGCAGGCTTGAAACAAAAACTATTTCATTGAACCATATTACTATACACTCTTTCCCAGACAAAAAGCAAATTAGACTTCTGAGAAAAGACGCACGTCTCTGTCTGGTTTTAAAATCACTCATGCCAAGCAATCACTCACTCGCTTTTTAAAAAAAGAATCTAATACCATGCCACATTTAACATCTGAAATATTCATTCACAAGACCATTAAACAGGGTTTATGCACCATGATATGGAGGTTAAATTGCTTTTAGATAGATGGCACACAATTCCAATAACACCACACCCATTCCCCCTGGAAAACCTTTTCTAGCATTGTGAGATCTTATCATTGTGAGGACGATAATTCAGAAAGAAATTAAATTGAGCGGGAAAAAACAGATGGCGAAACGTCAGAGGGATTTGTTAGAATAAAAAGACATGCACAATTGAAGAATAGAACGAGACAAAGAGAAATTTAAAAAACAAGTGCGAGACGGACACACACAGACAGCTGAGGTCGTGTTGCATCGATATACAAAAGCTGTGCTCTAGAACTGACTTTAATCCCTAACTTATGCCCTCCTGCAAGTTTTAGAAAGATAAGAAAGGGATTGTGGGATTCTGAAAAGCAAGGCTTTTAAATTATACACAGCATTGTCTTTGACAAATCCCATTTGCCCCTGGGTTTCAGTGACGCAAGGTCAAAGGTCAGCGCGGCAGGAGGTTCCATGTCTCCTGGCTGCTGATTTGCATTGTGCTAAGACAACATATGCAACCAGCAGCGCGGGCAAGACTGAGCAGGATCAGGCTCTTCCACATATCGATACAAAGCAAACCAGATTTTTTTTTTTTTTTATAGATCATGGATTACTATAAGCAGCAACAGCAAGCTTGTGTTTCGTCTTAGATTGTATCTCCACTTTCAGTCTAGCTTCACGCAAACCATTTCCTGAGTTGCCAAGGAGGAGCTGAGCAGCTGTTAGCTGTGAAATTAAAGTGCCTTTATCTCCAACATGTCCTCGCCATTCTCCTCTCTGGCTGTTCCGATGCTACCAGTGCAGGAGCAGCTTGTCTTAGCCTGCCCACCAGCCCCAGCTGCCCACTTAACACTGGCATCATCCTCCCACAACAGCTCCTCTCACACAACACACAGCGCTCGGTTCTCGCCATCAGCAATTCAAAACATGTTCGCTCCTCCAGGAAATGAGGTGTCGCAGTACTGCACGGAATGGCTAGTTGGCAAACGCCCTACATACACATATGCTACCAACGTTGTCACAGCTCTAACAACAGGCATGGTCACAAAGATGCCGGGAACTACAAGACTGTCGAATGGAATTTCAATGCTGCCAGACTGGCATACGACACTGCTGTAGATATAGTGAGGAGAGATCAGAGAGAGAAGCCTATAAGCCAAGAAAGGGTGTGTGTGCTCTCTGACACTCTGACCACATCCTGACCTAAAGAGAGAGAGAGAGAGAGAGAGAGAGACCTTAGACTCAGAGTCCTCAGACTATTACCTACAGCCAGCTCTGGGGGGAAGTTCTGCTTCTCTTCTCCTTCTTCCACATATAACATCACAATAATATCTTCTCATTTCTCCTCAAAAGGCAAACTTAAAAGGAGAATTGTGGGCAGACTAACTTGCTGAACAATAGATGCCTACACCCCTGAACCACGTGTACACACCTCCTGAACCGCATATTTACACACACCTGAACCGCGTACACACACACACACCTCCTGAACCACATATATATATATATATATATATATATATACACACACACACACACCACCTGAACCACTCATATATGCACACACCTCCTGAACTGCACAGACACAGACCTCCAGAGCCACATATACATACACACACACACACACTAAACTGCAGACACACACCCTGAACCACATATAAGCGCCAATATATACCTCCAATCTTTCTGGTATTGGTATGGTCTGTAGGAATCAAAAACACACTAATCAGTACACTGCGTTCCCGGCCAGGGTTCTTCTATTAACTATTTACTTTAACTATTAAAAGACTGTTCATCAGGTGAGTAGGTGCGGAAGTGATTTAGCAAACAGCGAAAGGTGAACGTGCTGGTTTTGTTATCTATTTAAATAAAATGGCAAGACAGCACACAAATAAGGATGTTTCCCATTTCAGTCGGACCAAAGTTGCATTCGAGTGGCCGGATGGAGCAACAGGTAGTGTTGTTGCCTCACAGCTTTGTTGATTCGAGCCTGAGCTCAGGTTGCTGTCTGGGTGCATATAAACGGATTGGCGAATCTTCATTGGCCCTGGGTGTGAATAAGCATAAGCATGTAGCACCAGACCAACAGCGTATCCCTGCCGTGAAATGACGCCATCACCTTACTCCAGGGAAATGGCTAAACTAATACCTCACAAACATAGTCAATGCATCACAGTAACCATGCTGAAACTATGGACCCAAACATAAACCGCAACCCATCATCCCAACCGCTGTATGCATGTGAAGCGTAGTCCCACTTCAGACAGCGACTACAAGTTCTCCAAGACACTAAATGTTTGGAAAAGCTACAATCTGGACCTGATTTACAGAATAAAATAAAGAATAAGGTCAGCTGCATCTGATATACAAGTTTCCAGGCTTCAGTTAAATCAACTGAAGTTTCAATAAATCATTTGAAGTTTTCTTGAACTCCCAAGGGCCAGACATCGGAGACAGAGGTCATCTCAAAGTTTCTAAGAACCACACCATAACCACTGTCATAAATCTCAGTGGACAGCTTTTTATAGACCAACAATGGCAGACACACGCACCAGTCGTGAAGGCTTGGGACACACACAGACGGTTCTCATTTTGCTATCACAGTCCATTACAGATCATTTACACCGTTTCAGGGAGAGACAGTGACGAGTTTGACCAGTTCTTCTAAATAACGAGGGCAGGAGCTTTCTTTATCGGACTGTGTGGTGTTGAAGCTTTGCAGGGAAACACTGGAGAATTTCATGATGGCTGTTACTTATTCTTGGCTTTCAGCAGCCAAAAGCAGATAAGGCTGGAGGTCTCTAGACTACCAACTACTGGAGACCTCCACCCATATCTCTCTCTTTTACACACAAAGACAGTTCTGCATTAGAACTAGTGTTTTACATTACTGACCGAGGCTCCTAAGCTTGCACCCAATTCTGTTATCAATAAAAACTTTTCATAGCCCTTTAACTTATGTGAAGTCACGAGTACTGATAAAATATCTACACCATTAATATTACAGTATGTGCATGTGATCTGTACACACACAAACAAACCCTTCTCTTCTCTCACTAATGCGATGGTTGTCTATACAACACACCGATAAAACAGGCACAGTAGCACGACTTCCATGATCTGACCTCCTGACCCTGATCTCCTGAGTGTGTTCCTTGGGCTCTGATACTACTGTAGAAATGTGTGTGGCAGAATTCTGCCTGTTGCGCACTGGAGATTTACGCGCATCAGTTGCTATGTTTGGTGAGTAGGGAGTGGCTGTGTGTGTGTGTGTGTGTGTGTATGTTCATAAGAACAGCTGTAGGGCATTTTCAGGGTCACGATCCTGCTACCATTGTTGCAATGGAGAAGTCAAGGGTCATGGATTTTATACAAAAGCATATGCCTGTTCTTGAAACATCTAGTTTGCTCCCTCACCTCTCACCAACCCGTGAACCCCAGAGACCCACAAGTCCTCATTAAAAAGCAGAAAGGAACAGGGTTAAAATAAGCACAAGACCAACCACAGCCTTCAAAAGACTTCTGATCCTGTAGGGCAGAGAAACACAAATACACACTTCTATTTAAAACGCTTTAGTCAGGTCAGGATTAAAAAAAAAAAAAAAAGCAGAGAAATCAGGCCTCAAAAGTCCGCATCAGATAAACACGCTGTTTTTCAGCAAGGATTTAATCTGGATGAAAGCCAAATACATAAACAACAATCTTTCACTTTATGCATATTTCTAATATTGATGGAATATTTTATCATTTACAGTTGATGCTATATCTGCACATCATCATCATCAGCTTCATCATGATGAGCGCTAAAAGACAGGATGTCTGCGATCACATTGTTAACGATCTTAATGTGCCAATGTGGACAACGTATATAGGAGGTAAACTTTTGCTAGCATTGTCAGAAGCTACACAAACCTCTCTCTCTCTCATTCTCAACGTCTCTCTCTCAACAGTCTATTATAATCTTCTCAAATTCAAATTTTATTTGTCACATACACAGTCAGTCATTCCCAGTGCGATACGCAGTGAAATGCTTATACGGCCGCTCATGACCTTAAAATTATCAAGATTATCAATAAGAAATAAATTATGGAATACAATAAGAATAAAATATAAAAGAACAAAATATAAAATAAAATAAAATATTTTTTTAAACTTAAACAAAATATAGACAATATGGCAGTACGAATAGGAAAAATATGGAAACTGGTGTGGAAGTTGATATAGAATTTAAATAGAAATGTCCAGGGAGTGTATGCTTAAATGTCAGATAACAATAATGTGCAATGTGCAAAAGTGTGCAAAATGAAATGAAATAGAAATGTCCAGGGTGAGTGCAAATGGACATGAATGTTCAAATGTATAATGTAATTCAGTCATGCTTTACATTAACGTTCCTTTAACTGACTTTACTCAACACATTAAACACATAGTAAGTATTTCAGAAAGCAGCAATCACTCGTATTTAATAATGCTTTAATAATACAATGTATAAACAATGAAACAAGTAGTACTTTAATGCACATACTGTACTGTATGCGTGTGAGGTTAACTGACACATTAATTATACCACCTAATATTGACAACTGGTACCCAGTGTTCAGTAAATCTTAAACACTTAATATTATGCAGTATTTTAATTTAATGTTTAATTTCATGCTGTATTTAATTCAAGATATTCAGTTAACATTCATTAAACAAATTAATTACTTACCTAAATATAGTGGCGGCCGAAATTATTAAGACAAAAGTGAATTTCAACGTCTCGATGGCTTTCTAAATTTTTTTTTAATAATGTTTAAATAATGATAATCAAGAAAAGTTTTATATAATTAAATTGCTGTACAACAATCAAGATTAAGTATGAAGTCCTTTAATTTTCAAAAAAGGTTTTGTAGCTGTGTCTGAAAATGACTAAATAGAATTTTGACCTGTAGAAATCTAAATGTGAAGCAGAACACAATACCTTTACCACTTGCTTGCTTTTAAACAGCTACTTCATCCAGGTCAACCAAGAGATCTCAGAACCGGAGGAGGAGAGCTGGGAATACACCCAGGATGGTACAAGAGTCGGACACAGGCCGTCACACACACTCATTCACATACTCATGTCGAGGAGCAACTCGTGTGTATGAGCTCTGAGACTTCACATGGACAGTAATCTGAGCTCAGGATCGAATCTGAGAGCTGTGTTTAAAAAAAAAATAAATGTCCATGAATAATAATTAAAAAAAAAACTTGTCTTGATAGCTAGATTTTATCTTATAATGTGTCTTAAAAAAATAAACCCTGAATGGGTTGGTGGCTGGGGGGTTACAAAAACAAAAAGGCATTATGTTCATGACTTTCATGATGCTATCTGTTAAAAGTGGCAGCCTTGCTGATGTGCTGCGGACTGTACCCAAGTAAAAACACAGGCTGTGAGATGTATAAGTGGCCCTTGCAGATACCGAGTGCCAGACGATGAAAGGTGCTTTCAAAGCCCCCAGTTGTCAAGTAGCTCCTAACGCTGTAAATTGTAAGCCTCTGAAACACAGCAGCATGGAAACGGAGAAGAGTTACGGCCAGAGCCGGGACAGTAAAGTGCCGTCGGTTCAGGGGTGAAGGAGGTTACAGTGTGTTCTCTGTTTCTCTAAAGTGCAGAACATGCAGAAGCTGTAAGTGCCAAGAGTTGAAGCAAAATTCAGCTGAAGAAACCCAGCACAAACTTGCTGTATTCTGGGAGACAGGAGAGGAAAATCAGTAAAAGTAGAGTTTATATCTGGGTTTTTAGTTTTTTTTTTGTATTAAGATTTTGTATCAAGATTAAATCTTTCGGAAATCATGAGGGAAAAAAAAAGAACAACATATACTGCTTTGACAAAAAAGTTAAAGGTTTCATAAATGTCAATTTATTGGCCTGCATCAAGGAAAGAACACATTAATATGACTGGAATTGGCTTAAGAACTGTCACACACACTTAGTAAAACCTGGAACTGTTAACTTCACAGTAGAAATGTGGTCAGAATAAAAGAAAATTATTAATCATGAATGACCACGATCTGATAAAACTTCTAGTCTTTAAGTAATATCATAAAAAGAAGTGCTGTAGAAATCACCACACACACACACACACACACACACACACACATTGATGAGAGCTCACAGGATTGGGACTAAACAGTTATGTTGGCATAAAAAAAAAAAAAAAAAAAAACACTTGTTAGTGAAACTATTCATAAATTGGAAAAGGGTCATGTGCTCTGATGAGTCCAGATTCACCCTTCCAGAGCGATGGTGCATCACGTTGCACCCACTGTAGTGCCCACTGTACAAGCCTTAACCATATATATAGGCTTTCCCTGTCTCGAACATAGAGCTCGGTTTTTTATTATGTATGGCTCACTGTGTAAAAAGCAATTAAACAATAAAGCATAAATTATTTCAAGCTGAGTTGCCATAAGACTCAGGAACTGGGGTAGAGTGTGTGGCAAAAAAGCCAGTGGGACTAAACTCCAGTCAGGAAACCACGACTAATGTTTTCCACTGCTGGAGATAAAGAAATCCTTGGAAAGAGCAAAAGACAGCGCTGGAGGAAAAGAGACAAGATGGCTTTCTGCATCGATAATGTATGTCACATCACACGGTGACCACAGAGGTGCTCGTAAAACTGTGATGAGGCATCACGTTGTCAGCGCCTCTCACCACCAGATTTTATATTGAATTTAAATTTATAGCCACAGGACAGTCCCTGCTGAGTTAAAGAACACTGTGAGCCATTGAGCTGAGGCAAGGAGGCAATAATGAAGGGCAAAATGGAGGCCTGAAAAGTTTCGCAGTTCAGAGACAAAAGCAGCATGCAGGGAAGGAGGGGAGCCTGGAATGCACCGTGGGTTTACACAACTGCTAAATAAGCAGCGTGGAGAGGCTGAGACACAAAAGACGCCACTATCCGGCCTCTCGGGGTGAAGTGGCTCCGGCCACATACTGCCACAGAGTATGAAGGGATGGAGAAGTAGTGCGGGCTGGTAATAAAAGCTGAACAAAAACGTGTGTAAATCATAAATGTGGTAAACCAAATATGCAGTAAAAAAGCAAGCATGCATAGAAGGAGGAGGCATTTTAACTTTATCAAACTGCAAAATCTTAACCAGATCATATTCTCAAGCAAACACAGCACTGCAACAAGCTAATAATCAAGTCCAGTGAGTAATCTGTAATAGCAAATCCATGATGTGGATGATCCATGATGTAGTGTGCAATGAGGAAATAACTGTGCTTTTGCTGAAACCCCTACAACATGGAATAAAAAAAACAGAGTCTTAGAAGCAACATGGTGATGCAGAAAGCTAAAAATACATATCGAGGCACGAAGCTGATGCAGAGCTGGAACCAGGACCACAGTCTTTATCCACAGATTAGTGCTCACACTCTTGTGTGCCTTCAGCCAAGTTCCCATTCACACATGAGGGCTGTTAGCCTCAAGGTTACAGCCTTTAGTCTTATTGGTGCCCATGCATCGAGACAAAGAAACAAAAAGAGGGAAGAGAAAGGAGGGTGAAGCAGGTCTTCCTAGACCGACTGGAACACAATAGCCATCCTCGCTGTACAGAAAAGTCACTGAACCGCAGCACCTAACGTTCGATTTTTCATATTGGTTAGGTCTCTTCATGCAGGGAACCGAGTTGCATGGAGGATTTTTTTAAGCCATTTTAACCTACAGTACATGAACCCAAATCTGCAGCCAACTGTGAAGCACTCTGTGATTTACACGGATCTATAGTAAGGCTTGTTGTTATGACAAAACAATGTCAAGATCAAGTCATAACATGCAATATTACTTTGTTCATATGTAAAATTGCAAAAAATGTGTTATACATGTTTGCATTTGAAGAGGTGCGCTCTACAGGTGTTGTGCTCTACACTATCCATAAAGTGGCAGGCATCACAGCATCCTGTGTAGTAGGACCAAAAAAAAAAAAGAGAGAGAGAGAGAGAGAGAGAGAGAGAGAGAGAGAGTGCATGTGTGTGCTCCCTTGCCGGGAGCAGTGTTGGGTGTAATGCGTTACAAAGTAACGTGTTAGAGTACTCGGATTACTTTTTTGACCTAACGAGTAGTCTAACGCGTTAGGTCCGCCATTTAAGTACTCAGTTATTTAGTTATTTTTTAAAAAATGTAATCCGTTATTCAGACA
>JAOVVB010000050.1:9069840-9086715 GCA_028570985.1 Heterobranchus longifilis
ATCATGATGAACCGTACTTACGGCCACCGCGCAAAACCGCGTAGGTGAGATAGGGGTATTAGTAGTTAACAGATTATAAGCTAAACTTCGCTGAGTGATGATGGTAGAATAATTATAAAGGCCTTGACTAAAACAACATGCATATACACATGTTGCGTCACCACAAGCTTGGCACAGGTTTTATGCCGAATGCCCTTACTGATGTAATTTTATGAAGACTTGGGGCCGACAATGCATCCAATGGTTGGGGTTTTGGGCATGGGCTGGGAATCGAACCCGTGTGTGTTTGTAAATCTGTATTATAATTGTAAAAAACTATTTTGATATAAATTTAATAAAATGCTCCTCGAACAGATTCTTTATGTAGTTTGACAGATCCTTTTTTTGTTTTCTTTCTGAAACCTGCATTAGAATTTTTGTTCCTAGTATATCCATTTACTGCTTTTAATACCAATATTATAATCTAGAGTAAAAACACTGGGCTTAAACACATTTCTATTAATGCTATTATTAACATTTTCACTCTTTAATTAATATTTAAAAGTCAAATTATACAAACATATGTCTAATAAAAGACATTTCCTATTTTTTTTTTTGTCAAAGGCAAGACATGAGTCATAAGAGAACCAACTGATATGCATGTTATTTGTGAATTATTTTATTTAAAAGGTGGATGGCTAGGTATAGTACATATTCTGTATAATTTAAATGTATTTAAGATACAAATGTTTATTTGTTTTTAATGAAACATAACCTACATGTACTCATAAGTCTATGTAAAAATAAAATGCATATGATTACATTTATTTTTCTCTACTGTTATAGTCTCGCGCTCTAACAATCCACAATATTAACTACAGGAAAAAAAACCTGTAACGTTGTAGGCAAAAGCCTGCTTGCTGAAGTCATTTATCTATTTATGCATCCAGGATCCAACCTATCTTCAATCAAGCCTTTTTCACTTTACACTTGTGCATACACAGCACAATGTACCGAATGCAGCCGGTGCAGATCCAGCAGCCATCTAATGAAGCAGTCCAGATCTAATGAAACGCTCTTCTAGCTTAACAGGATTGAGTGAAGCGGGTGCTTCCTATGCACTTTAAACTGCCACTCACACTAATGCACTCGAACACCACCGAGACGTGGTGTTTCCTACAATACACATGCACTGTTGCACACAAGCCAAACAATCATTTGTACACATGTGGTTTTTATGGTTATTGTTCCCTGGAGCTGGAGGACATGTAGGTGGCAAGGAGGCTGGTGGAAGACAGCAGAGTGACTCTCACCTGAATGTGGGTTTAAAGCGGTTCTGTGCTTTTGAGGAGGAGTAATACTGCCATACCATGTGCTATAAAATTCCTTATAGGCATATGCAAATCTCTAACCTGACTCACAGAGCAAGCAGATATTGCATTATATTATTTTTTTTTTCTAACACTTACTGCTTCCTGATTTTTGCTCAACAAAGTTTTCATTTAGTATGTGACTATTCACTGATCAGCCATAACATTACAACATAAAAAATGATGCCCGATATTATGCAAGCTCCCCTTATGCCACCAGGGCATCCCTGACCCCTCGGGCATGACCCCACAAGACCTCCGGGGGCGTTGGCAGCAGATCCTTTGGGTGCTATGGGTTGCAGGGTGGGGCCTCCTTGTATTGGACTTGTTTTCTGGTGCATTCCATCGGTGATCTGTGTGTAGTGGGCTGAGGTGCACTGGGTGTTGTGGTGCATTTCTATCATGGCCAGAAAAAAAACAACCTTTTTTTCTTTCAAGTGAGCTGAGCTGCATTGTTTTTTCTTTTGTTTATTCTGGCCAGCCTGGGCACGGGCATTGGATGTCCATGATCCTGTCACCAGTTTACAGGTACTGTATATAATGGATAATCAATAACGTACTGTATGTTGTCTTTTGTAAATCTTATGGCTGAGCTGTGTATTTTAACTTTTTCCTTGCTATAGTACAAGCTGTGTTCTAAATAATAACTACAGTTATCAACAATACTACAGATATCACCAAACACATCACCCGAGGCATGACCTGACTGATATTATAATAAAATGATTTTGTGCTAAAATAATTATTTGAAAGAGTTGCAAAGCGAACACACAGGTTTGGGACTAAACAGCTGTGTGCCCATAAGAAAACTCTAAAAAGATTAACGATCCTCATCGGAAAAAGCTCAGAAAATCAGGTCTGAGCTCAAAAACGTCATGTGGCAATAAAATGTAGTTACCTGATGACCTGAACATACTGAATGACCAGGTTATCACATTAATGTAATAAATTAAAGTTTTTTTTTCTTTCCTGGTGGCACAGAGATATTCCAGGACTCAAAATTTTAAAGAGTGGATATAGGAGCCTGAGGAATTATTTTCACAAGGAAAAAAAAATTGCTTTCTGTTGAATGATAACGTGGTTAAACCGAAAAATAACTGTGATTAGTGTTGCCCGAGGTGGAGCCTTGCACATCCAGTCAATATAAGTGAGGTAATTTAAATTGAACGTGATTTTAAGTCATTGTCTAACTGTCAATGTGACACACACACACACACACACCACTTTCACAGCACAGACTGCAGGTGTCTTTTAGTGGGTTATAAATAAGGCATGTGGGATCTGCTGCTAATTTAGTAATGTTCCTCTAACTCAAACGTTGAAACGGAAATACTCTGCATGCACCAACGTTCAAAAACTGCAGAAATTTTTTACACTGTAACAAATTACTATTTGAGAGCTGAAGCACAGTGGACTGTGCTTTCTTTCATTTCTTTTAAAAGAGTTCCTCAAGTCCTTATTTGTGGTAGTAAATCTAAAATAAATAATATAAATAAATCGAAGAAGGCTTGTGGAGCTTTTAGAAGCATTAGCTGTATATGACATGGTTCATTTAAACACTGACGAGCTGCAAAGTGTTTTGGAAAAAAGGGTGTGCGCATATTTGCGCACGTGTGTGGGGTGTTTGGTACGAGAGCAGACAAGAGGTCCAGAACAAAGCCCGAGCTCCTCAATAGGCTGCTTCATCAGACTAATGTCAAACAGGGAGCAGCAGACTAGCATCGCATCATGCGCGGCTAAACAGCATGGGCCAGCTGGCTCTGGTGCTTCCAGTCATTCAGAAAGACCCATTAGCCAAATCCCGACAGCAATTTACTGACAATCAATAGCACACAATTCAGCTGGCAGTCTCTCACTGCAGGCAACAAAATTATACGGGAAGGAGCATATGGAAATTTCGTTCCACGTGGGTTTGTTCAAGACGAGTCCTCTTAAAAGCACACACTTTTTTTCCGTTATTCGGGGTGGAGGTTGTATTTCTATCGCACAATCCTGCCACGTCTCCACCTTACCCTTCTCCTAATGTTTAAACTCTGTGTTTTCTAATTATTCTACAGATTTTTAAATACATGTTTTATTTTATGTATTTTATTTCTCTACATGAACAGAATGAACCCATGATTCATTCTGCTGCTCAGTGGTGATAGATTCTGACAGTGACGCACACAAACACACACACAGACGCACACACACACACACAAAACAATTTATAGAGCTTAGAGAATTGTGTCAGGCTTTCAGCAAGGTCAGTCTGCCAGCTACGCCATTATTGATGGATCACTCAATAATTGGGAGAAATGGATTGGTAAATGGATGGGACAGACAGACAGATAATTACTTGTTACTTGATAAGTACTTAGGCAAATATGTGTACAACCACAGACGAACAACATCGTATAACAAAAATGAAGCCAAAATACTAAACTACCCCATGATTCAATAACTTACAGATCCAGCTTTAGTAGCAATAACTTGAAGTAGTCATTTCCTGTATGACTATCAGTCTCTCACATCATTGTGGAGGAATTTTGGTCCATTCTTCTTTACAATATTGCGTCAGTTCATTGAGGTTTTTGAGAATTCGCTCATGCACAGCTCTCTTAAGGTTCCACCACAACATCTCAATTGGGCTGAGGTCTGAACTTTGACTAGTCCATTTCAAAGCCTTGACTCTATTAATTTAGTTTTTTATCCATTCTGGTGTAAATTTGCTTCATTATCCTGTTACATGACCCAATTTGGATCAAACATTAGCTATTGGACAGATGATGTCTAGAATACTCTGGTATACAGAGAAATTCATGGTCGACTCAATGACTGCATGGTGCCCAGGTGTGTCAGCACTATACTTGACAGTTATTATCATGTTTTTACACAAAAACACGAAATTAAAAGAGGGAGTACTAACATTTGAACATGACTGTATTCATGTATTACATATACAGATGGACAGATGGCTGTATAGACGACTGATATGGGTGGACAATGAATCTGGATTCCTGATATTCTAGTCAGAATTAGTAAATGAACAAACAGGTTATTGCAACATGAATTAGGGATGTAAATGTCAAATATTTTTCTTAACCAATTGTCAAAAATGTTAATCAATAATCGAATTAATCAATAGTAATTAACATCCACACACTCATTTCCCACTCATTTTAAGTTCAACAGCACCACGATCCAGTGTTTCCCCATACACTGTGATTTATTTGTGACACTCCGCCACAGTATTAACACTGACCTCCACGATCGGTTTACCCAAAGTGTCGTATCACACCACAATAAGTTTTGTGACAAAGCTCGCGCCCTTCACAAGAGGAATTGCTAAGAACAAATAAGTTATTAGCAAGCATGTAAGAAGTCCGGCTAGTAAAGGTAGCCAAGCTAATGTTAGATTACAGCTGTACTGTCAAGCTCACAATTACAAGCAAAGCAAACCTTATTGTTTAATACATTTAACCTGGTTGATTTATCATCAGCAATTAATTGATTAAGGATCAATTATTAACATCACCAGCGTAAATATATCCATCAGTATAGATTAGCCAAAGAGTAACCGAGCAGTTCATTTGATCCATCAGTCCTGATTTACATAAAATTCTTTTACAGTAGCATCTTCTGTAGTATTTTTCCATCACATATTAAAATTCTCTCATATAATAAGATTCACTGGCCACTTACATCTTTAAAATGTAATTTCACAATTCCTAGACCCATTTGTGTTACTTTGAAATGATAAACACAGTCAAGAGCTTGCTGAATGATTTACAGATAGTGCACGCTTAGAGTCTATTCATGGAGGGCAATGGGGTCATAAGCAAGAGAAAGAAACAGTCAAAATAGTGAAAACAAAAAAAACCTCAAACTTTCCCTAACATGGTGTTAATCTTAACTGCCTTGTTTTCTTTCTTTGGAAAGCTCCTTCTGTCCTGATAGCGATCAAAGTCTTTCAGGAATCTTATCAGCAGTAAGTGGGACACACAACTTACATGAGGCACAGCATGTCCTGGAGCAATGGAATGAACACACACACATACACACATACACATGCACACACAAAAGCAAGCTGTTGGAACAAATGCTACAGTGTTAATGCTTTAATATCTTATATACCACTTAATATTTAACAGCCCTCACTGCTGTTGACATTTCTCTTGAATGACAGTGTAAAACAGTTTGAAATTTACAGAATCCTGGGAGGCCAGCGTTTCAGACGTGATGCAGGCGGTCTATTCATAGCTCCTGCATACTGAGAAAATTTTCATTTCTAGTGAAACACTGGTGAAATGACTAGACACTATTGAATTGAATATTGCAATTGCTAAAAAAAACAATTATACAAAAAAACTAATCCACAGTCTACCAAATAAATACATCTTATGATTGAGAATGCATTTAATTCACTCTAAGGTCTCAACTGCAAAGACTTGAATTGACGGAATTCCGTAACAAATAAAATAAATATATTATGACGACCATTTTGGAGCATTTCTGTTTCACATGAACAACAAAATGACATAAGGAATAAAACAAAATGTGCTTATCGGTATGAATTGGTTATGGTACTTGAAATATTATACTCTACAATCCTATTTAATATAACAAGATATAGCAAAATAATGCCTTAATAATGAGACATTAAGTTAAAAATAGTAGTACACTACTGAATGTGCAATGAACTCCCGTTTTTATCCTGGAACAAAACACAAAATCTGAAGCCAATGCAGCCTCTTGCAGTGAACACACTGGCCTGAGAGTGTGCGTACTCACACACACACGCACACACACACACACGAGGGGATTATTTGTGGCCAGGATTGAGAAGACTATTGTTAGATCCTGAGAAAGTGTGTGTGTTGTAGCACTGCTCAAGGACCATCAACTCTACAGAACAGCAGGGAAGCCACCATCAGGACAATTCTGAGAGAAGAGCCCCACTGTTCGTGTGAGAAAGTATCCAGAGGAACTGGAAGATTCTTTTTCTCAGTATTGGAACCAACAGCTTGTGAATAGGGTTAAGAGTTTTTGGCTTTATGCTCACTCAATTACCCACCCAAGGAGGTGTTTTTCTCTGGAAAACAAGATGACATTCTACTTTGATTCAAGAGAAGGAGGTAAGCTTCAGAGAAATAATAAAGCTGCAACGACTTTAACCAACAACAAATCCACAATGAATGGAAATAGTGCTAATCCAGTTTGACCATAGCGAAAAGAATCAGGCGCTTCTGTGATAAAACTATTACCTCCTGAGAAGTTATTTTTTTCAGCAGGTTTTGTTTTAAATAAAATCACATGCATCACATTTGATGCTCACAATATTGATCAATAAATTATATATTGTACTACAAGCTGCCTGATATAGCATATACTGTACACAGAGACTTTTTGCATCAATATTTCTTTCAAAATTTCTCTCTTTTTTGGTTAGCGTTAATTTTTCTACTGGGAGAACAGCAAAAAGAAATCGTTTTCACATCTCAAAGAAATAAAGTAATATTAAATCATTCAACAAAACTATGACTATTATTATATGCATTATATTACAATACTTGAAAACATTCATGCAATGCAAAGTGTTTGAGAATAGTTTTAGCTATTGTCAACAAAAAATATTTAAAAAGTGAGAAATATATAAAACTAATATTAATATTGCAATAATTTCAAAGCTAGTAATATACCAAAAAGTGTATTGTTAGTTTACCACAATATCTATACTGTATATGAATAAAGCAGTTAGAGAAAATTAAGAAATAAGAATATAATATAAAAACTTAGAATTAAAAAGTAAAAGAGAAAGAATAATGAAAGGGAAAAACAAGAGGGAAAGAAATTGAGAGATGGCATTTCCCTTCCCTCCTTTGTGTTTCTGATGAAAAAAAAAGGAGACGAGACAAAACGTGTCTTTGCTTTCACGCTGCTGTCTCACCCCAGCAATAAATCTCGGGCCTCCTCACATTAAGCGGCTGTCCTCACTCCCCCCGACTTTCCCCTGCAGACACTTAACTTTAATGGCATTTGTGTTTCAAACTGCAGAAGCCTTCAGGAAACTGGCCATGCTCGAGAGAAGCTAAAACCAACTGCCTTTCTCATTACCACTGAAAAAAAAAAAGTCTGTCAAACTGTCTTAGGGCGTTTTCTCACTGGGGTCCGGGACCGTTTCCGAGCACACTTGGCCCCGGTACAAGTTGATTTTTGTCTGTGAGCATGCAATCGTTCCAAGCTCGGGAACGAATCCCTGGACCGATTGCAGAGGTGGTCTTGGGAACGATTCATGCGTTACTGAGCACGGAAGGTGGGACATAAGTATGCGCTCGTGCTCAAAAGAGGAAGTGACGTAATTACTGTTTGACTCCGTACACAAACAAACGTGGCTGCTAAAGTTCGCAAACAAACGTGGCTGCAAAGAAACGTTCGCTGTGAAGTAATGAAGTATAGTGTTTGCTCGAAATTTACACAGACGAAAACACCCGAAGACAATCTGACACTACACGGAACCCCTCTGTCCCACGACAACATCTACCTTCATCACTACTTCATCATAACTTCGAATGTCTGCTTACTTTAAGGCCCTAGATCATTTCCCTGTTCAAAAGAGTAGATTGTGATGAACTCAAGTGTTGTGCTTATGTAGCTATTAGACTTACAGGTACTTTACTCTTTACTCATTATTTTATGTATAACCTTTATGTATATACTCCAATACATCAGAGACTCTTATAAAACTGAAATGTAGATGAGCCACATAAGCTCCACTCACAATGTCACGTTATCTGTGATTACTGTGACAAAATGTAAATGTTGGAAAAATTTAATTTGTACAAGCTGTTTATGGTTGCAACTTTAAGCTAATTTCTTGCTTTTATACTTTCTTGCAGACAGGCACTGAGACCTCTGACAATAGCACAGGACCAGCTAACAACAAAAGAAAGAGGCAAAACCTGGCGTGCAAGAGCAGGAGACTCATAATGCCTGGATGAAATCTCTGATAGAGGAGCTACAGATGCAGAGGAAGGAACATCAAGAGATCGAATAGGATGATGATGCAGACGATGGACCAACTGTTGTCTTAATTTCATTAACACACAACCTCTGTGTGTCATTAGACATTGTTCCGTTTTTTTCGACGGAAAACAAGCCAACTACGTCTCTACCGCCACCTACTGTTTCCGGTTGTGTAAATACGCAAGTGTGCCCGGGATCGGAACCGCTGTTACAATGTGCACGCAAACCTGCGAGGGGATTGGGGAGGGGGAGAAATCGTGCCCGGGAACAGAACGGAACAACCCAGTGAGAAATCGTCATTAAAAAGCTCAAGAGTGACGTCTTCTCCACATAGAATCTTTCTCCGCCTTTTCCTCAACTTCCATCTCACTGTGATCACACACAGCCAACTCAAAACCACATCACCCTGTGCCCAAAAACCCCAAACTCCACCACTAAATTTAAACCTCAAACCCAAATCCAATGTTCTGACTGAAGGAGGCTCACGAAGCATGAGATGCAGGTTCCACCCACCAGAGGAAACCCAGAGAGGAGGAGGGGGAGGAAAGAAAGAGAGAGAGAGAGAGAGAGAGAGAGAGAGAACTCTGCATAGCCTTCAGAGTAAACAGAGTCATAAAACAGCAACATGTACAAACCATCAAAGAGAGTCAAGCATTAATGTAGCAGAGGATTATATATAGAAATAAAGGTAGTTTTATTCTCATAACCGTGTTATTAAACTGCGCAATCAAAAATTCCCAGTTTGACTTAAACTCCTTACACAATGTGAGACTATGTAGGCTTAGAAAACTTTTGTTGGTTTTACTCAGGCTCTTTATGCAAGAGCACGGAGATCACAAAGTTTGAAACACAAAATTGCCTCAGTCTGCCTTCTCAGATTTTAATTTCCCCATGGGCAGCGCAAGATCCTTGAGCTATGAAGCAATGACATCTCGATTACAACAACTGTTTTAGGACAAGCAGATCACCAGTCAAGGCCAAAACCACTCCAGAGGATCACTTCAAACAGCCAGGAAAAGCGAAAGAACACCAGCTGTGTGGGACTGGAAAGGAAAACCACACGGCTGAAATGTTCCCTGGTTACATCACACCCAGAGGAAATGGGCACCCACAGAGAACGGGATACATTTTGACCAGGCGTCATCCAGTGGCAAACCGTGACCTGTATATGGAGCCTGAAAACTGTACTTGTACAAATAGCGTGGCATTGCTGATTATCATACAAAATATCATACAGTTTTAAACAGAGATTTCCACATACACACTCTTTCACTGATTATCATACCAGAGACTCGTACAGAGACCCTCTCAAAGAGTGAGAGACATTACGTCAGAAAAGCAATATCGATGAGACATCATAGATTTTTCATCACATTGTCTGTCTGAGGTCTGATTAACAAACAAACCACATGGCTTTGTTTAAGAAAAAAAATATCCATGATAAAAAAAAAACCACACTGGAGAGATGCTGTAATGTAATTCTCCTTATGTCAAATTAAACACACACGGCTCATTGGTTGACCCTGTGGAATTAATCAAACGTGTTAGTTCAAGCAGAAAAAAACAAACAAACACTATGAATAATTTCATTTATACCCATACACTAATCACTAATGGTGACACTAATGGTAATTAGCATATGGCTATTTGAAATGTAATGGTTAAATTATATTTTATTATTGATGTATACATTTGTTTTAAATACATGTTTTTTTTTTTGTCTTTTATTCTATTGCCATTCAGTCACATTTCTGTTTATTCTGGAAAAAAAATGTAATTAAAAAATGTTAATTCTGTACAGATCTTGCTTTAGAATGAAAATCCACAACACTCAAATTTAACAAGCTAACATGGCTAACAGCAAAGGACCTGCTTTGATCTGGACAATGCTAACAAGCTAACGTTTGTGGTCATTATTAGCAAATCCACGCACAACATTTTTCTGGGTAAAGTTTTTTCATTAAATCAGAGCTTTTACTTTCAACAAAATTTATGAAAAACTGTAAAATATTAACTGTTTTGAATCACAGTATATTCATAAGCTAATTCTCAGAAGTCAATCAATTAAGCAAGCTAATATGACAAGTTACTTAAAAGTTTTGTAGTTTAAAAAAAAAAGCACAAACATGTCTAAGAAAAAAAGATTTAAGAGGAAAACATCTTAAGATGTTATGGTAAATGGCGATAAGGTTGGCAAATTAGTCTGTAGCTACACAAGATTAAACAGTTGCTTTCTGGTGAAACATGTTGCTAGGAGATTTAATAATAAAATAGGAGATTTAATAATAAAATTACGAGAGGTGTTCAAGTCTAGCCAGGACTTTTAATTGTGCGGATTGACAGAACACCGTTATGAGAGTAAGTGGTCAGTGGACAGTATGGGGTTGTGCTTTGTCCTGCAAAAACAGAACACCTTGGTGAACAAACCAGGCCGTTTTTAAAAAAAAAAATTTTTATTGAATGACCCAGCCATTAAAGGAGTGGCCAGAGATTCAGCACTAACATCCAGCCATTAAAGGAGTGGCCAGAGATTCAGCACTAACAATGATATACTTAGCTATGATAGTAATATTTACTCTCATAACTGTGTTCTGCTATTCTGCATAATAAAAATTCCCCAGTTTGACGAAAGGCATGAAATCCTTCAAACTGATCCCGTGTAAACCGTTTTGCACTACTCCTGTAAATAAGTTTGTGTTTTGAGGCTGAGCCAGATATTTAGCTTGGCTGAGCTCTCAGCTGTGAACCAAAAAAAAGGGCAAGAAGAAAATGGAGGCAGAACGAAGGAGGCCACAAGAGAGGAGTGGCTTTGATTACACACACACACAATGTTCTAGAACCCTCTGCCCCAATTCTTTTGCTATCCATCTCTATCTCCGTCTATCTCAGTAACACACACACACACACACACACACACACCCTTCATTACACTCGCAATCAAAATGCAAATCAATGAGTAAAATCTCTGCATCACTGAGACAGAAACACATCTGCTCAGTCCATATATAACTAAATAATAAACAAGCGAGTGCTATGCGATTTGTGTGTTAGTGTGTGTGCGTGCGTATTTTAATGGTGCTCCGAGATGGACTGGTAACCCATCTTGCACCTAGTTTTTCCCAAGACTGTCTCTGATCCCACTGACACCCCTGACAAGGCTCTCCTTAGATATTTAAATGAAATCGAAATGAATCTGTTTAAACACGGTTGGTTAAATATTTATTACCGATGACATTATGCTTAAACTATGCCTCTCTTAATGCTAGTGCGATGCCGGGGCTGAAACTCTCTGTTTAGTTTGGCCACATACTTCATTCTTGGTTTCGTTTTAAGGAAATTGTATCATTTAACAAATCGGAGCCGTTAAGAAGGAAAGTAATGTGTGTTTTTTTCCCCCCCGTGTGTTTTTCCACTGTAAGGCTGACGTTTGCATTGTAGTCGCCCAACTTTGTTTCATGGTAATTATGTACCGATCACTGTTATATGGAAGACAGAAATGCTTCATACTGATGAATATTTAAAAAGCTTATTGAAAATTGCCCCCCTGCAAAAAAAAGTGAATATTTCCATAGTAAAATCTACTACAACCTCAACCGTCTATAGTTAAATTTATACCCTGAGATTTGAAACATGAAGGATTAACAGTGAAAATAGTGTTTTTCCTTTATTATTATTATTATTATTATTATTATTAATAATAATAATAATAATAATAATAATACCCTGAAAAAATATGTAGAATATAATGTAAAAATGATAATCTGTGCCCCCAGAAGGAAAGAATGGTCCAGAAGCCCTGCTTGTGATTACAAGGACATCTTGTCAGTCATGTTACAGAGACACTGTCACACTCAAAAGAACTGGACAAATCCTCAGTGATGTCACCAATAGGTTGTCGTAAAAAAGGTTTTTAATCCCAACTGTGGGAGCTCTGTTCATTACCATCTTGTCAGGAGCTGACTCCGTCTAAACGCAGTTAATCTGAAATTGGACAAATGCGCGGAATGAACCGAGTCTGGCTGTTGATTAGAACATGGCCATTTACCTCAGTTACCATGAGCTAGACATCTCAGCATTAGCTAAATTGAAATGCTATTTTATATGCCAACATTACTTTGCATTTTATTGAATTGTCATCCTGTTAACTCCTACATTTCATGTGGTAAGTTAAACTACAATGGATCCAGTTAGCTTGTTAGCTAAAGTGATGCAAAGCAGACAGCTAGTAAAAATTTGAACGGTCTGTTTTGGCACTTCCGTGTTGGACTAATTTTTGACAACCAGAGATTGTCTCTTAATCACACTCCTTTAAGGCTTAGCTCTCATAAGAGCATAATAATAATAATAATAATAATAATACAAAGTCTTGTGACTGTTCTCATAAATAATTATGATCCAGAGTTTTGTGTGTTTATCCATGACAAATCCTTGTTAATGCTAATGGGTCGGGGGGAGTGAATAGGTTGGGCTCAAAAACATTCTTATAAAATCCCAAACATGTGATATCCTAGTCATTGAGTACATGCAGGTCATCAGCTGACTTAATTTTATTGCTGAGGATAGACCTGAGCAACTGAAGCAACCCCAGATCATAATACTGCCTCATGAGGCTTTTAAAATGTGCACTACGCATGATGGGTGCATGGCTTACCCTCACATACCATCGCCCTGGAATGGACTCCATCTAGACTCACCAGACTACATGACCTTTTTCCATTGATCCAGTCTTTATGCTCCATTTCACACTGAAGCCTTTGTTTTTCTGATGACTCTCACTAACAAGTGGGCGCAAAACTGCTTAGTATCAATCCTGCAAGTTCTCATCACATTGTGTGTGTAGGGAAATGCTCTTACTTTCAAGATATTAAATTTAGCTCTGATTTCCACAGTTGATTTTTTTTAATGACACTTCACCAAGTGTTTAAGTTATCTCCATAAGTATGTTTTTGAACCACTTTTTCTTTTTTTTTTTTTACAAAGGTGACAGTTCACCACCATCATTCCAGATTTGAATACTGCATTCAACAGTTCTTCAATATTTTCAAATGGCCATATCTATCCATCAGGATCACCAAGATGTTTACAACTAGTTTGCAGACATAAGTTAAAAACACAACTCTTCTTTTCTTGCTGGTCATTTAAAGAGCAAAAGATGATATAAAAAAAGAAAAGAAAAAAAATGTTGACAGAGTCTGAGCTGTGATACTTGGACTGATTCTCTAGAGGATACAACCGAGTACATTTCCATGGCAAAGCACTGGAGTTTTGAAAAATACACAGATCTGAATGGAAACACTGATGAAATGACACAAACCAAGCGGATCTTTATTCTACACATCCAGGCAGCATCCATCACTCAGTGACTGCTGGTGGCGGCGATATTAGATAAAGCAAGGGCAATAATCTAATAGCAAAAAAAAAAAATCTAAGAAAAAAAACAAAAACAAATTTATGGCATAATAGGAACGCTCCCTCTCCTCTTTCCCCCAGCCAGTAGCTAATTCTATTACATGCCATCTACCAAACCAGAGAGGGCGGGGCAAACATGTGCTTCCTCAGGGGAGGTTACAGTCAGACTCTACATCACAGGGCAGCATAAGACTATCAATCACTGTGTTCTGATTGACATGCAAGTGAGAGCATAAATCACTCCCACTGAGAAAGAACTTTTGCTCTCTACACTTCATGGATAGCTCTAGCATCGTCAGGAGCCAACTTCTAGTTTTAATCAAAGTTTGTTCCAGCTCCTTGCTGTGTTTTGTCTGAACACCAAACATGGCAAGCTATATAAAAAAAAAAAAATTGTAACACAAACCAAAACGATCAAGTTATGACTGTCATCTCTGCTTTTGCATTCTGGCCAATGTGTGCTTTCTCCATCCACTTTTAGTTTCTCCTCCAAAGGCATTTTGTGGGATTTCTCAATCACTGCTGATGATGTGTTACAGATGAAATTCTGAGAATTTTAAACTACACAGCTCCAGCTTGTCTTAATTATCTGTGCTAGAGCAGACACTGCAGAGCGGCTGCACAGCTTGTACCTAACTTGCTGCATTTCAACATGCGAGCTTTTGTTAACCCTCTATCATCAGCTAAAAATCACACACAGTCATACATAGAGTAAAAACACAGAGCAGAATCTGATCGGGAAAGGTGAGCATGCTGTGCAGGGCAGATCTTTGCAGCCTTGGGGCAGGGGCTGAGCTCGCTGGACTTTGGAGCACAGGTGCAAACCTGCCGGGGCTCCAGGTCTTCTTCGATTAATGAACAAGCTCTGAGTGACATGTTTGTGTTAGCCGTAGGGCCAAAGAGTGACCTTGTGCAGCCCTGTCTGGAGAGTCGGCTTCCCTCAGACCTGCGCAGGAAGCAAACGCTCTTTTCAGGATGTTGTGTGTTTGTGTTACGTGACAGTACTGTGAAACCTTATAGCACAATAATGTATAGTTTTATAGAGGTTTATTTTCCATTCTCAACACACACATACACCCGTGTCCAAAAATAGTCATCAATTATTCAAAAATACTATTACATTAAAAAAAAAATGTATGTGTTAAGTTCTCACAGTGAACGGGAGAAATTGTATCCACTATATGTACATAAATGCCTAAATGTAACTGAACATGGGTAATTAAATGTAACCCGTTGCTTATAGTATTAGTTTTCTCACTTAAAAACAAAGGGCAGCATTTAAACAATGCAAAACAACTTAAAATACAAGAGTTTAACATTTAACTTAAAATTAGATTAAACAAACAGCTACATTTTTACAGAGCAGCACATATCTCCGTCATCGCTATCTTTATCATTTCTAAACAAGTTTACACTTCTACTGTGTGCGTAGTTTATAGTGTACCACTTGTAGGATTCTAAAGAAATAGCGACGTTTTACCATCTCATGTTGGGAAGTTGCAAGCACACGGACTAAGAATGTTTTCACTTTCGGGTACCGGGATCGTTTCCAAGAACACTTGACTCGAGTCTGGTTTATTTTGATCAGTAAGAACACAATAATTCTGTGCTCCGAAACCGTGCTCAAGTTTGCTGGAAAAGGGAATAATACGGCATCATATTGTTACAATATCAGTGCCGTTGATCTCCTCCAAAATCTCAGTGTGAGCGTAGCATGTGCCAATCTCACCCTCTGACATACACAGCCCTAATTCGCTTGCAAAGTTTGGAGGAAAAGGCTGATCGAAGGCTTTTTAACATGCGCAACTTTTGATAATGTAGCACAATAAACAAATGTTTCTATTGCACCATTCAGAAGTTTGTGCATTCGTCACAGAACAGATTATTTCTGAGGCTGATCGGGCATGGCCAATCAAGCTGGAAACCAGCCAGTTCTGATTACTGGCTCATTAACTGATGCATCTCTATTATAAACATCATAGTGGTGATAGATGAATCAGCACACAAAAGAATCGCAAATGAGAACGCAATAGATTTTTTTCCCCCCATCTCTAGTTAACAGTCTGTGCAATTGTTCATATTTAACTTTATCTGTAGTTACAGTAATGTTGCCTTAAACCTACTACATAGTTAATCACCTTCAAACAACAAGCTGTATGTGTGGAATAACAAACCACTACAAGCTTAACCTTTCCTTGTTCAAGGTTTATTTCGGACACAAAGATGGTCGAAGCCCAAAGTTTCCTGTGATAAAATGGGAGGAAAATGGGACTCGCCTCGCTTGTCTACATCACTAATCTCTCTGAGAGAAGAGCGTCTCTAATCGGCTGGACACTTCAGTCCCTCTGCGCTGAAAAGACTTGCGCTCCTACAATCGGCTTAAGCTGATAAATCCTTTCGTTTCACATGCCAGCGAGATCAGTTATAAACCTGTCCTGAAAATGATTAATCAAAACGCCGATTACAGCGTCGATGTAGTCACAGACCCCCTGCTGTCTGAGCTCAGCGGGAGGCCGCGGGCCGAGCGCCAGTGCTCCTTTCAGAAGGACGAGCGCTCCTTTATACACTTCACTTTCAACAGATGCAATTACACACAAGCACCAGCCAAGAAAAGCACGTGGCTGGAAAAAGGATCCACTCAGTTTACAGCTAGACTTTTTTCTTGCACGGATTTAATTTTTACAGTTTGTCTAAGAGACTTCAACTGCACACAATTTTCTGTTTTGCAAGCTTTTGTTGGTCAATTCAATTATTAGCAGCATTCAGGTCATACCGGGACTTCTGATTGTTCTGTTATTCTACACACACCCATGAGGGTAAAAACTCCTGTTATTTCTCCATGTAATCCCCTGCTACACTAATGTTACACTCATCCCAGTGGTTCATTAGTGCTACCATCAAAGGGGTCCTATTAAGCTTTTTCAAATATGATCTTTCATGCAGTGTGTCATGCAGCTGTATGTGAACAAACTTTCTGCACTCTGTGACGCTGACAGTGCACGATAAATGAAGTTTCTGTCTATTAAAAAAAAGAGTCGGCTCACATTCGCCTAAACGAGTCGTTAGCAAATCTAATTTTACTCTGTTACGGATCCACGTCACTCCGTAACAT
>JAOVVB010000050.1:9108296-9118413 GCA_028570985.1 Heterobranchus longifilis
CTATAACATAATGAATTTTATGATGAAGGCCTAATATGAGCTTCCCCTGTTTCAAAAGCTAGCAGCCGCCACTGGATCGTAGTATTAGGGAAATACAACCTCAGACGAACAACAACATATTACTTATTCCACTGTGAGAAAGAATATTCACAAGTGGAAAGCACATTCACCTCCCAGCACATTCACCCCATGGTCAGACTGTGCAATGTTCAGAGAAATCCAGAAACCCCAAAACCTTAATTTTTGATATATTAATAATGGCATGATGAAAAAGAAGTTGTTGTTATTCATCTGAGGTCATGTTTGCCTAATACCAAGACCTGCTATGTTCAGATGATTTTTATTATGTTTTTACACCAGAAACACACAGAATTATACGAGGGGTTACTAACTTTTATAATTTTTTAATAATTTGACCTAACCAATTATAATTTTACCTAATCGAATTTTACCTAATCAAATTTGATCAATTACATTTTGATGCAATTGATCCAAAGCTTGATTAAACAAACATATTTTCTAACCTAGACTGGAGACTGTGGCTGAATCCAAACACTAGTAAGTGCTGTTCCCTAACCATAACTTTTTGTAGGAAAAAACAACAACTGCTGTAGGCTTTATGATATAAGGTATGCCTCATAATAGCCTGGACCTTTTGACCAAAAGCGGTGTCCGATCATAGAATACATCCATTTCATTCAGGTACTGTGGAAAAAGACTATTTGGTGCTTTATAGATCAATATGTATATTTTACTGAGTGCAACATGTCACTGGGAGCAGAAGCAGTGTTTTAGTTCTAGTAATGACTCTGGCTGTGGCATTATGGAAACTACTTGGAGATTGTTTATTTACCTTCTGGGAATTTTCGGCAGTATTACATTACAATAATTTAAATTAACAAAAGCATGTAGGAGTATTTCTGCATTGTTTAATGACACTATTTAATATTTCTAAGATGAAAGAATTCTATTCTAAGAATTTAATCTACATGAGCTTCATGAGGGACTGGATCACACACAGGTCTTTTACTGATGCACATGATGAAATAAAAAGGACATTCAGAGTTATTAAGTAATTGGTAAGCTAGCTGCCTATGTTCCAGTAGTTCTGTCTTGTCCCAAGTATACAGGAGCATGTTAATCAGTTTCCAATCAGTTTCCAGTGGCTAATGTCCTTTACACATTTTCAGCATGACTGAGCTGGTGTCTGTCTGGTTTTACTGAAACATAATACTGTGTGCAATTGGTATAATAATAGATAATACCATGTCTACGGTAAAAAAAAGGTAAAAAACTACAATGTGTACAATTTACAAAATTACAAAAGGTGTGATAGAAAAGTGATTTAAAAAAGTGTGATCGAAAAAAGTGATGTGTGAACATTTTATGCTATTTTTATATTCTTAGATTTGTTTATGTTGTTTTCAGCAGGGTTCAAATCCAGAAACTAATTATTGCCAAACACAATTGTGTTTCTGTAACTATTTCAGTGTTAATTTGGAAGAATGTAAGGCTCACCATCAAAACCGTTTCACATCGTCTGTCTATCCGGACAAAATAAAACTATATACTGTAATTCGAAAACCTTTGGGTTGACTCTGTGCTTGGCCAGTGTGCTCATGTATCCAATTCTCCGAAAATTTCCTGTTTCAGATCTGAGAAATAGTTGCCCCCTACATGACACTTAAATCTTACAGTATTTTGCTTAGTGTTAAATCTTACAGTATTTTGCTTAGGGTTGTTTTTAACTGCTTGTGTGTTCTTAATGTTATTTGAGCGAGTAAACTTTAGGGAAAAAAAGGACTAAATGAAATAAGAGTTCCTGGATCCTGAGGGCCATGAAAAATATCTTACAAGAGTAACAATTTCTTTGCATTTATTTAAAATATTCCTTATTCCTCATTATAAATTTTGAAAACAATATTTAAAAATGCAAAATAATGAGAAAATAAAAATATAAAGCTGTTGTCTTGTGTTTGATGTGCACAATTTGAAATATATTGTAATGCTCAGCTTATATAATGAACTAATAATGATCTTTACTCATTTTTATGAAGGGTGCAAAATGGAGGAAAAGCAAGTAGCCTACAGTACTCTTGTTTTCCCCCGTATCTTCCTATGTTTAAATGTCAGTTGATGGAGGATCTTGTCTTTTCAGGTCATACCAGTTCTGATACAGTGTTTCATCAGATGCACTTTAAAACTAAACACTGCTTATGTTTATAATATTAACAAGAGCCTAGGCTAGCGTAATGCTCTAAATTGTATACAGTGTTCGTAGACTCTACACTACATGCTTAATAGTACCTGAAATTGTCGGTGTAAAGTTTCTCAAATCAATCAATAATGTTAGTCTCTAAAGAGAAATGACATACTAGCATGTAACTCAAATCACAGAACTATTTGAAAATCCAGTAAAAATGTTCATATAAGATTAAATTAGATTCAACTTTGTCACTGCACATGTATGGTACAAGGCAATGAAATACATTTAGCATCTAACCATAAGCACATTTGTCACAGTGCAAAATAATTTGCATATGCAAACAGTATACAGAGAAGGAGTAATATACAATGAGTGCAAATGATTATAGGTGAATGCAATGAAGGAAGATACTGTATACCATGATACAATCATTTGCATATGTGTGTAGTTACTACTTTGAGTCTGTGATGTTATGGTGGACTTAGTCAGTGTGACTGTGTTATACGGCCTCAGGGTCTTCCTTATCTTCCCCCATGTAAAGCAGACAACAGCCAGTGAATTTAAACCATGTACATTATTTAAGTATGAATAGTAGTTTCCCCACTTTCAACATAATTCACTCAGGTTCACTTTGTTTACTCTTATGGGAATTTGCTGACTGCTACCATGTTGGAACTCAGTGTTGGCATTTTCTTATTGTATTAGACACAGTGGAAGATAGAATAGAATATGGTCATTTGCGTCCTTTTCCACAAATTTACCTACATATTTAAGAACAATATTGACGTTCTCAACAGGTTTATTTAATTTCTAAGATTTGCTAAGTGCTAGATAGCCTTTTGTGGGCTATTATCCTAGTATATCACCTCACAGCTTCCACAGCAATCCTGAGCTTGAGTTCCTTCTGTAATGGGTTTCACATGTTCTTCTTGTATCTTGGGTTTTCTCAGGTGTGTCTGGTTTCCTGTCAAAGAGAGGTTACTCTAAGGGTGTAAATAAGTGTGTGAATGTGTGCTCGATTGACTATGTATGTGTGAGTGGACTGATGGACTGGTATTCCAGAATAGGCTCTGGATTCACTTTAAGTCTAAACAGCATAAAGCAGATTTGGGAATGGGAGAAAGAGATAAAGAGAGAATAGTTAGGTTTGTTCACATATACACATACTGTATTAAGTTTTGGCTATGACAAGACAAATAATTTCTTTGTCTGCTGTGCATGACAGCAAATGAATTTGATTTCCTCTGGTATTCTCATCGACTCTTGCTCATCACTGCTTTTGTTACTTTTCACACAGGTTCTCACACAACAAGATTAATCTCTAAGAATCTCAAACATGCCAGAAAATATCAGAGCATCTGCGACAACCGGCAGACATAGAAGATTGCATCTCTATGCTACACAAGTGGTTGCCCCAGGACTGAAACAAAATACACAAGTTCCAATGGACGCACAGTGCCCTTCAGGCAATGACCCTGGTTGGAGTGGGATTGTCACAGATGTGTTTGATTGAAACTTCAGAAATATCTGAGCCCTGAAGAGGAAAACACAAAGAAAATTCCCTCTCAACTCAAAAATCCTACTTGGAACGTTTTCTTAACTTTTCTTAAGGTTCACTAAGTGACAAAATAAACAAACCAGTGCTTCTTTACTTTTAAATGACTTATTCTGATTATACTAGGATTTACATGACATTTGCTTGCATTTGACCTCAGAAGTGAGAAATCAGAGCTTTGAGCTACAGAAATGGGGAAAATCATCATCAGTGTTATCATTGATCACCCCTATGTGCAGCTTTGGTAAGCAGTAATCTAGCCAGGTGACTTTAATGAGTATTGCATGTTGTTTTGTTTTTTTTTCCTCTCAAGACAGTGAATCGATTGCTCTAGACTAGAACAACGTAATTTAAGGTTAAAAAAAATAGTTTAGTGCTGACACCGTGTACAGCCGTGTTGATTTACTATCAGGAATTATGTGACCTTTAGTCGAATGTAATATGACAGGGTGCAGGTGGAGAGTAGAGTGCTCTCAGATTTATTGGAGACACAATCCAAATGCTAACATTGTAGGGGCGTGGCTTACCGGGATGGAGGCGGGGCATTGCTGGTGGTTAAAACTGAACTTCGCCTTTAATGCCGCTGAAGAGTGTTCTAGTTCTATAGGTGCCATATGGGAAAGTAGAAGTTTTGGATATGTGTCTGTCATCAGGGTAAGTGATTGGGCATGATTCACTTTCTGTCTTGTGATGTGTGTGTGTGTGTGTGTGTGTTTCAGAGAGAGAGAGAGAGAGAGAGAGAGAGTGAGTGAGTGTGTCGCAGTCAGTATCATCAGCACTATCAGCACTTGTTCTGCACTATGTGCTGTTAAAGGCACTCGGACACAGAAATGGCACCGTTCGACTTGAAAGGTGTCTTCCTCTCCGCGTTCGATTACAAGACAGAAAAATACGTCATCGCCAAAAACAAGAAAGTCGGCATCCTCTATCGACTCATACAGCTCTCAATAATCGGTTATATCATCGGGTAAGATCATGTCGGATTATGCTTTAGAGCTTAGAATAACGCCGGTGTGTCCGTGTGCGCGAGCCGGAGGTGTCCTTCTGCTTTGCTTTGGAACAGTCCATCATCAGTCATCAGTCACCTGTGATCAGTCCTGTTCTCAAAACTGTTATGATTAGATTAGAAATGCAGAATTTGGAAGGAGACTTCTGTATTTTGTAATGTGACTTGTGAAGTGTGACTGTACAGTAGGAGTGTCATGTGATTACTGTCCAGGTGGGTGTTTGTGACAAAGAAAGGCTACCAGGAGACGGAAGAATCTCTACAGAGTTCTGTCATAACTAAAGTGAAAGGGGTTGTTTTCACGAACACGACGGGGCCCGGACCCTGGCTTTGGGGTCCTGAAGATTATGTCGTCCCACAACAGGTGAGACCTGTGTGTTTATGTGCATTATGTCCAGATTTCCAAGTCTGGTCCATTTCCTTGCTCGAACACATCCTTTTCCCCCTCAGACCAGACTTGGAAGCTTATATCATTTCGATAACATTTATTCTCTGTGGTTAGATACTGTAATAACTAATGTTCCCCCATCTCCAGGGTGAAGCTGTGCTCTTTATAACCACCAATTTTATCACGACCCCAAACCAGAAATTAGGATACTGCGCTGAGGTAAGACACCATCAAACTGTCAAACTACAGCACACATTCCCATCCTCATTTCATATAGACCTATTATTACAAATAATAGGAGCTGTTTTATTGTTCAGTCTTCCTCTGTTTTGGGATGGAGTTATGGCTGGGATATAGATTATACAGTATATATATGAGTTGACCACAGGAGGAGACGGTCCGGCACTGTATGATGTATTTAAACCAAGTGGTGACCACTACATAAGGACATTTTCTTTAGTCATCATTGTGAGTAGAGAACCTTGGTGTTGCTGGTGTTAGGTTTAAGGTTTTTGTAACGTTTGAGTTGGTGTCAGTGCCAATTATACATACGTTGTTTTCTGACCATTCATTCGTTGCTGCAAACACTTCCAATGTGGTAAGTGTTTTTGTCATCTCCTGAAAGAAACAAAGCCCTGTATGTGTTAGACAATCTTAAATGACTCACCATGCTATGTTTTTACTCAAGTCATCACAAGGAGCCAGTTGTCAGTACATTGCCTCATATGGTCACAGTCTGGCTCTTTTTAAATCAGTGTTTATTAGGGCATGTAAACATTCTCCCATGCCATGGTATCAGACAATAAAACCATGACAGTAACAAACCATTTCACTCTGTGTCTCACTGATGGTACATCTACATCATATTAACTGTATTCAAAATAAATCAAGTGCACTGCTTTCTTTTGTAGAGTATTAAAGTGCTTGATGGTCATTGCCAAGAGAATGAAGACTGCCCAAAAGGAGACACTGTAATAGCTGGCCATGGTGTGTACTACTCCGGAGTTTCATACTAATCTGGTCATTAATAATTAGCATTCAACATTCTGATTTTCTTTTTTGTTCCCATTAGGAATTAAGACAGGACGCTGCTTAAAGAAAACCAGGAACTCTACAGGAACATGTGAAATATACGGCTGGTGCCCCATTGAGCGAAGCATCCGACCAGAGTAAGAATAAATAACCTTAACACCGACTATAACAGCGTTTCACAGGTTCTTAGAACACGGTGCGGGAACTGACAATGACAAATTATGTATTTATTTGTGCCTGATAAATGAGGCACATTAAAGGCTTTTTTGATAAATGGCTAAATTATTTGACTATAAATAGCTACTGTATGATTTTTCTGGCTAGTTGTTTGTTTTCTGTATTTTTAGTTGTTTATTTTCTGTATATAAGAGTGTAATTTTTATGTCTTGTTAGTGTGCCTTTGTTAGGAAAAGCTGAAAACTTCACCATATACATAAAGAACTTCATAAGATTCCCCAAGTTTGACTTCTCAAAGTAAGTACTTTCCCTTTTTTCACACGTAATGGTATGAAAGTTAGGAAACAATCAGTTACACCTGGTACAGAACATGCTTATTGACCCTTTCACAAGTGACGATACATACTGTAGTCTGTCTATAATGATCCTGCCCACATCTGGAGGGTGAACCCACATTTGTCAGGGAAGCACTTTCAGCAAGAAAACACATCTGCTAACATTACATCATCTTAAACAACACTTTATCTTCTTAGTAATTGCTTCTAAATGGTCCATGTTGTGTTTTGGGTTACAATTCTAACTAGCTTCTAAAACAAAGCTGAATCCCTCGCTAACCCCTAAACAACGGCAGGCCTTGGTGTGTAACAACAGATTTAAACTCCTACATAGCGTACTAGGTTTCTATTTTACGCTATTTGGGAGTCAACCCTTAAGCAGTTAGTTAGCTATTAATTAAAAAGCTTGAAATGTCAATATTAGTTAATGTTACCTGGACAAGCATTAAGCACAGAATATTCCATAGCATCGGCTCATTTGCAACAAAAAGACTGAATGAGCTAACGCTAATGCTAGCAATTGCTGCCAAATCCAGGAGGAATCACATATTTGTACTGTATACCATCTCAGAGAGTCATGTTATGATAACAAATCAAACGTCTGCAATTGAATATCCTTATTATCTTCTTCATCTATTTCCACACGCTTGTCTCTTTTTTGATTAAGTTACACCACAACTTACTACATATGAAAATAATCAGCAGAACAGAAGTTATCAGTTGCTAGGTTAGCCTCTGGTAATCCAGGAGGGAATCATCAGGTAATCTTTCTGCTTGTTTTTTGCCTCTGAAGTACACTTTGAATATAATTATCAACGAAAATACAGTACATACTAGCCTACTGCTGATTAACAGTGCGTTTGCCGTCCACTGTTGGGACTGAAGTCATGGTAGTCACGTGTCTGCAATAGGTCATTTGTATTTTTCTAACGTCGGGTCACAATCTTGGATAAGGGCCTCTGGAAGGGTTGACTAGTTGCTTAACGTTCGTAGCTTTCTAAAGCATGTCTGTTTGTAACCTGTTCTGCACGGACGTTTCAAGAATTTATTCATAGAGACAAACCACAGAAAACACTAAGGCTTAGATGGAGTTATTGTTTATAGAGTGTATTGAGCAACTGAATGATGCTGCATTTCGGACTAAACTTCGGCGGGAGCTGGAATGGCCTTTACTCTTCTTAATTATGTGACCATTTACTGATGACAGCAGCATCTAACACATTATTACATGATTATTGAGGCTTATAATACATTTTTTCCACCAATCCACCAAAATGTACTTTCTTGTATTATCTTATTTTGCAAACATTAAGCCAGTCAGTGTGTTTAGGTTAACATGATCAACTCTGTCTTCAGATCAAATGTTTTGGAGACTGCAGATGACATGTATCTGAAGAAATGTTCATATGACAAGCTTGCTCATTCTTACTGCCCCATATTCCGGCTCGGTGATATAGTCCGGAGAACTGGACATGATTTTCAACACATGGCCCTGTTGGTGAGTAACCGATCATAAAACACAAAACTATGAAAGCTACTGAGCTTCAATAATTACGTATATGTGCTACAGCTTTAAGTCAAGTTTACGTTGTGCTTTTTTTTTAAGAGAAAAAAAACTCTCAGAAAACGGGTATTATTTTGTACCTTAACTTCAATCAGGTAATACCCTCATGCGTACACCACTGGTACACTTCCCACTTACACCTATGTACATCCAATTTTCTGAGAAGGCTTTCCTCTAATTTTTGGAGCGTGGCTGTGAGGATTTGTGTTAATTTGAACACAAGAGCATTAGTGAGATCAGGAACTGATGTTGAGTGAGGATGGTGTGATTGATGGTGTCCACAAACTTTAGGCCATGTGGTGCATCTTTTATCTAAAAAGGTTCATATGATGGTGTATATTTGAAGCTTGATCCTAATTACCTTTAATAGTTTTTGAAGGTACATTACATCAACATCTCCATGTAAATAATACTGATATGTACCTACAAAGCAGCTACCAAAGGTACATTGTACTTTCCTTATTCTGAAAGTCCATATGAAAAACAAAATGCGGTAACCCCATTTTTGCAGAGTAATGTGCTTTTTGTCATAGTTGTTTTGGTTTGATGTCAGTGTGAATTTTGTGTGATTTTTGAAAATGCTACCTCCCCATCGCCCACAATTTTGGCACGATGGAGAAAAAAACGCCTGCAGTTGTGCTTGTGGTGATTTAAGTTGCATTTTAGTAATATGTTGGTTTAAATATTAAATAAAGCAAGCCCATGTTTTGACTATGATTTTGTAGTTAGTCAAACAGAAAGTAGTGGCAGCAGTCTAGGAAAAACGTTTTAAATGTTGTTTTTTTTAAATAAAAACAATTGTTTAAGCAACATTATAAACAATACAAAAACAGGTTACAGCAGTATCAGTCTCCACCTCTACCAGATTTAGTTTCACAGTGGTTCATGATAACAGCTCCCTATCATAGTACAGGTATGTAGTGTATAATATCTGTTCATGTATCACCCGACCGTATGTCTGTCAGATTTCCCCTAAGATTATAACATTACAGTAATAGCAGACAGAACCAAAGAGAATACACCAGCTTCTCACACACAGCCTCTTGTAGAAAAACGCATGTGCATACTCAAGCCATAATCATCAAAATGAAATAAATACTTGAAGTATATCAGTCTGTGTGTAATGAATCTATATATTACGAGTTACACTTTTTGAATTGAATTGAATTTCAGTATAATTAGTGAAATAAATCAACTTTTTGATGATCTTTTAATTTATTGAGATGCACCTACTTATTTACCGTGGTTTGTCCAAAAACTCAACAAGGGTCTTCAACAAGGTGCAGCTTTTGCCCCGTTCAAGTTCAATGGGCATGTTCACCCCACGCATTATGTTTGGGTGTGTGTCTTGCAAGCTCTATCAGCTATGCCGCGCTTTCCCTCTCTCAGGTTACAGGCCTTACTAAAAGCACAAAGTAACACATTACAGACCGTCGGCTGGGTGTAACAAGACACAGGTGAGACTCATCGCTTTAACCCGCCTCCTCTCTGTCGCCGGCTGACATTCGACAATACCCTTTTACAGAGTCTAGCCAGCTATCTAATTGTATAACAAAATACACAAAGGGTGAATAATAAAACTACACACACTGCTAATGACCAGGTGTGCATATTTTGTTCACTATGCTTTTAGTCTTCTAGCTAGTTTGCCATTGTTAGCTGTGTAGCTCACTACCAACTTACAGAATGAAAACCTCAAAAAAACAGATGCTAATATACACTATTGTGTTCCATTCAGCAATGCTCACTGAGTGTTGTATCTGTGTTTGTCATTTATAAATTCAAATTCAAATTTTATTTGTCACATACACAGTCATACACAGTACGATATGCAGTGAAATGCTTAGACAACTG
>JAOVVB010000050.1:9195260-9210377 GCA_028570985.1 Heterobranchus longifilis
ATGAGGGAAATAAGTATTTGATCCCCAAGCAAAACATGACTTAGTACTTGGTAGAGAAACCCTTGCTGGAAAGCACAAGGGATTTACTGCAGTGTGTTACTGGAATCATTAGGACTCATTTTCACACATGAACTAGTGACCACATTGCCACAAATCAGTGTTAAAGGTAGCTAAATAAAATATTAGTGTGTGTCTTGTTTCTGGCCAGGCAGTGTACAGAACATCTCAAAATATTGTTTTTTATGCGTTTGTGAAAAAACAAATCCAGTATCTCAAAACATTTTCAAAAAAACTTTTCAGTGTTGAAAAACTTTCAACATTTTCTCAAAAAAAATTCTACTTAATTGAACCCGCAAAGAGCCACAGCTGTATCTGTTCTGTATCTGTTATTTGGAAGAATTTCCATTAAAATTTATTTGTTCATTCAATTTACCAGTTGTTTTCCTTCCCTTCCTTGATCCAAAATTCTTTCATTCATACACTGCTATAAATACTTATCATCTTATTTGCCTATCTGTCTTAGGTTTAGATTAATGAAGTTACTTAGTTTCTTACTTGGGCTCTTTGACATCTTTGTTTCAGAAAAAGAGTTTTCCCTGAATTTATTGACCTCAGATCAAAGACAGATTAATTAAGCTTTAAGAAAATTATCTGAAGTCAGTAAGTGAAATTACCTGATATTGAAGAATAGTTCCCTAAAAAAGCTTGAGCCCCAAACAACTTAAACGAGTGGTGCATGCAGGGGAGGCAAGGACAAATTCAAGGTTCCCAAAGTAACGGGGGCCCTTAAAATGAAATGAAAAGGCAGTTAAAAATGCATTGCTTTATAAAGGATTTCAAGGGTAGGTAGAAGATGCTCAGCAACAGTGTTGTCTTTTGCTAACTTGTCAGTCCCACGTTTTTGCAATAAATACATTTTTGAACACTTAACCCTCATGCTATGTTCCGGTCAAATCTGACCCATATCTCAACCCCATAGAAAATCTTTGGAGGGAGTTGAAAGTCTGTGTTGCCCAGCAACAGCCCCAAAACATCACTGCTCTAGAGGAGATCTGCATGTAGGAATGGGCCAAAATACCAGCAACAGTGTGTGAAAACCTTGTGAAGACATAGAGAAAACATTTGTCCTCTGTCATTGCCAACAAAGGGTATCTAACAAAGTACTGAAATTAAATTGTTATTGACCAAATACTTATTTTCCACCATAATTTGCAAACAAATTCTTTAAAAATCCTACAATGTGATTTTCCGGATTTCGTTTCTTTCCACAATTGGTGGCTGACTAAATACTTTTTTGCCCCACTGTATGTATTAAAATAATATTTTTTTACTTTTGTCTAGAGGGACCTTAAGCTTGACATAAAGACTGAAAAGCCTTTTACTCATAAATATGGAAGAGTTTCATGCCTAAAGAAGTCTTCTTTAAGGATTCTTTAATTTCTTCCTTCGGTTTTAATGACAAGGGAAAAGGGCCAGGATGTTCAAGATGTGGAGTCGCCTGTTCATGTAGCATTTTATAAGGACATACACCATTAAACAGACAGCAAATAATAAGGTATATGAAAAAGAAAAAAATATATTAATGCCACTTTTTCGAATCTTGTTGGTACTAAATTATTACTTTAAAGAACCTTTATCCATCCTGACTGTGGAAATGAGATTTGTTGGAATAAAGATGAAAAACAAAAAAGTTACAGTGTTTGTGGCAATGTGGCAATAAAAACATATATTACTATGACATCCTAGATGGTAATAAAACCTGAGAGCACTACGTACAATTATTTATACTATATTTCATCAGAACCATCCCAAAACATCTCATCTTGTACTTCTTCTGTTTATATTACAGTTACATTTAGTTCTAAGTTTAAGTTTTACATTTACTTAAGATTAGGAGTGTGCAGCTCCATCTATTTCCTTTAAATCCACTCAAGCTATTGTTGTGAACATATTGTAGACAGGGCATTTGCACTTCTTAATTGCCATGCCACACTCACTCTGAGATTCACTCTGGATCAGAGGACAAGGGCATCTATGTACCTCCAATTACCTCAAATCAACCAGCACTACCAGGGGGCCAGCATGCAGGTCCCCTCATTGCCATTGTGCCACCTTCTGCATTTCGACACTGAGCTTGGCACCACAGTTTCATTTAGGTTCACAGGATAGAATCATTCATAACCCTGGAGAGTTTGTTCAACCTTGCTTTCAGGACTGTGGCTACCTGGAATCCTGCTAACTGAAAGTGACAGCTGCAGTCACACTAGTAGACTAGAGACTGCTGCTCTATGGTGCTGGTGGCACTCACAGTGCTGAACTGAATGTTTCCCTCCATTTGCTATGAAACCTGCTGTATAGACTTGGACTGCTTGGCTGCTGGATCGATTGAAGTCAGGTCAATTGGCAGAACCTCCTGAAACCCAAAGACAGTCACCAGCGGTATGCCTTTGCAATAACCTAAACAGGCTGCTAGCCATAAATAGATGCATGGCACTGTCAAATATATAGTACAAATCTAGACTTTCTTTCTAATCTTGATGAATGGCTTGAAATCAATTCAAAGGTTAGGACTAAAGCCACACACTATGGCTCATGACCTAAAGCACAGCCATTCTGATAGATTAGAGGCTGGCAGAGTGCACAATACGGGAGCATTTACAATTAAAGCTGTAAAGTCTGTCCTGCATTCCTGGGCTGCTCTTTGGCCTGTGGTCAAAGAAGCCCTAGAAAAGATATTTTATTCTTCGCAATAGTGAATATGACTAAAAAAAAATTAGACTAACCATATGGTAATAACCAACACTCCTAGGTTTCTCTAAAAGTCCTCAAGGAGATAATCAAAGATGCAAATATTTTAAACATCATATAAAAGTATACACACAGGTCTGGGTGTTTCTCGTCTATTCTATGAGTTTTGCACTAAGTAATACACTTGCCCACATCAAAAGTACCACCTACGGAGTCTGCTAATGAAGAAAAAGGGCTGTCAAAGGGATTGTTCATTGCTAAAAACACTGCCCATTGAGCAGCATCTCCAGTTCCTTCATTGACCCCTGACCCTCTCAGGGCTTAAGGTCTCCTACAATTCCTGATCGCATGACGGAAGCGATCCTGGCTCCTATTAAGGATGCTGTAGTCATGACTGATGGCGACACAGTGGTGTAGTGGTTAGCACTGTGACCTCGCACCTCCAGGATCCGGGTTTGATTCCCAGCCAGGCTCGATTCCTGGAGTTTGCATGTTCTTCCCGTGCTTGGTGGCTTTCCTCCCACAGTCAAAAGACCTGCAAATTAGGCTAACTGGCTTTTCCAAATTGCCGTAGTGTGAATGAGTGTGCTACAGTAGTATGTGCGTGTGACCTTCAATGGATTGGCACTCTGTCCCAGGGTGTACCCCACCAATGGTCACCATTGTCACCTCTCTCACTAGAGAGAGCATATCGACCAGCAATGGAGGGGCAGAACTGGTTTACCTGCTAGAATTAAGGGTGGCCTTCTTCTTACCTCCTCAATACAGTGATTTTTTCCTGATCTGTTTGAGCAATGAAGTAATGGTCATATACATAAATGATCAGGGTGGAAAAAGGTTGAAAATGCTCTGTCTTTCACATAGAAGCATGCACCTGGAATGGCCAACAAGACCATGGCTGCTACAGCTGCTCATGCTAGTGGCTGTAATACTATGGAAACTTGCTCACACTCAAGCTCAGACACACTCTCTTGTCCTTGGACTGGTTGACAGTGGATGATTGCATTGTAGCAGTCCAGGAAAGAGTCCTGAAAGCTGGAGCTCCTCATTTGTGGTGCTTGTAAACACTGAATTGTGTGCATCTTGGCTCATAGTCTCACCCATCACACTCCCCCAAAAGCCAGGTATGGAAATTCACCTACTGAACACCTACTGTAAGTTCAAAGGGTCAGAGAACTCCATGACTTAATGATAAGCTTGCCCTGTATGTGCTAGTAGCTAGATCATCTGTCAGCGTCTAGGAAACATTAACCCCACAAAAAAATCTGAAACAGTTAATGGACCTTGGCTCATTCTGTAAAAGACATTCTGCAGTGTTCCCTTCTTTGTATATCTTAATATTAATTTACTTTTACCATATAAATTTTACAGATATGATTGATTTAACATAACATCAGCAATTTTATTATCCTGTAAGTTGGTAATTATTCACTGTAAGCATTTTAAGTTTTAATAATGTCTCATAAAGCCCTAATAATTGCAATGACTAATTATTGGCTGATTCATAAACATGTTGCAACAACATGCACACACACACACACACACACACACACACACACACACACATAAACACAAGAGGATCCACCTCACCGCCTTCAAACTCTGTATGGCAGTTCCCTGAATTCTCATTCAGGCTCTCCTCCTCGTTGATGATAATGTTCTCGATGTCCTTCATTGTAAGGTGATCCCGAAAGGCATGGAACAGGATGTGCTTGAGTTCCTCCAATGTTATTCGCTGCATGTCAAACTGCAAAAAAGAAACAGACCAACATCATAAAAATGATCGTATTAAACCTTAATTCTGGACCCTTTATTTATGTAAAAATAATCAATACAGCTTAATATGAAAATGCCACTGCCCATGCAGTTTAATTAGAGTGAGCTCTAACAGAATGTTAACTGCTTTTGTGCAAGGTTTTCTGAAAGAAGCCGTATTGGGCATTTTTTTTCTGCCAATAACAGTACTATTATGCCTTATTACGAGTTATACTAAAATTTGACCTTGCCTTAAAATGACTTGTGCATACAGAATTTGCATACTCGGTTTGTCATTCACAAGGAATTCAAGAACTCTCTGCTAATATTATGTTATTGTAAGCAACACAAAAGGACATTTTGGTACATCAGTAGTGCTTTGCTTTGCACCACTTTCCTGGGTTGTAGCAAGGCACTTAAGTTAGCAGCAAATGCACTCAGCAAAAGAAAATTAGATTTAAAAATGGAATAAAATGGTTAGTTAAAAAATACTCCACGTAGGCTTAACCTTGCACAGATTGGCATTGAGTAAACTCTGACACAAGGTTTGGAACGAAATCACCATTACGGCTTCTTAAAAGTCTGACATTTTTGTATTCTTTATTTGAGTCTGTATGATTTTGTCTGGCAATTTTTTTGTTTAACATCTACTTTTAGGTCTGTTAAAGGTTGGCCCTGCTGGAAACATATAAAGCAAGGTTGACACATGCCTGAGGTTCACCACAGTACACATAGACTTTTCCATGCCAAGATTGTAATTAATGAAGTGTTGATACAATGTACATGATACAATGGTTAGCCAAGAAAAGTCACTGTTTGGACTGAAACAGTCACTGTTTTGTACAGTGCAGTACAGTACTATGATTGGATACTGGTTCTACAGTGATTAGTTTGTTTTAGCTGGCAACAACTCTTAACCCTAACTGGTATAGTGAGTGGCTTCTTATTTATATAAAAAAAAAACCATATTGGAAGACATATCCTGAGGTCATGTTTCAAAAGGGTCGAATTATTGGCCTGCATCAAGCAAAGACAGCAATTATGAGAATTGATGAAGTTACTAGAGCTGGATTCTGAACTGTCTTCCATTAATAACATGAAGGATGGTGATATAAAGAAAGTGACAGTAGAAATCAGAGCTATGTTTAAAGGTCAAAGTAAAGCATTTCCACAAACACACAAAATGTGACAAGATCAGGATTGGGACTAAACAGCAATGTGGCCATGAGAAATGCATATTCCAGGATAACAGTGCCATGATTCATTAGGCATAAACGGTAAACAGGGATTTGGAATGAGGAATTATTTTCATACATGAATTGTCTAGTACACCATCTTGATCTTAACCCTACTGAAAGTCTTTGGGATGTGCTGGACAAAGGCTCATGAAGTGGTTAGACTCTTAGTGGTTAGAAAAATTAACCTCTGGAAAAAATTGAGAAGTTGGGCTGCTCAAGTGATAAAGGTTCCATCATAAAGCTTGCAGCTGTTTTTAATTTTATATTAATTATTGGTTAATAGAACTCACTACCACAGTAACTTGTTTGGAAACTTGGCATAAAACATTAACAGAAAGCCAGCAATGTAATGCAACATTAAACTCATATGGGCCTTTCTCATAAAACCCAAGTTCGTGCAAAGGACTGTACAAAGGTTCATGTCAAGCTTGTTTAAAATGAAAATGGATGCCAGGGTTAGCATCTTATTTATGGGGCTCATAGAGAAACACAACAGGTCATTACAGCAGTTGGCAAGCTTATGAATGATTACAGCTACAGTATGCATGCTGCCACTGGTATTACTTTATTGCTCCTCCAACAACAAAGTTTAAAAGAGAAACACATCAAGATTGCCCACTGCATGCACACTTATTTACTGTAACACATTTTGACTAGACAAAAACAATACAAAATAAGCATTAGTCCATACAAGCTGAAAAAAGCCATTACATGAATATGCTACATCGTTGTAGTCCTGGACACTTTACCTGCCTTTCCTGAGAGGAAATCAGACAAAATTAGCCCTGTAATAAAAGTTTCCTGTTTGCCTGCTGGTTTGCCTTTCTTCTGCCTTATGTTTATTTCTATTTCTTGAGATCCAGGCCATAAATCATGCCTAGTCTTGCTGATAAGAGTTATGATCGTTCTAGGCTTTTCAAGAGACATAATAAACACTGATTGAACATGCCCTTCAGCATTACTTGGCTGCATTGGTACACGATCACTTCTGCTGAAGAGCAGCAGAAAGCAGAAACATTCTTCTCAGCACTGTGCTTTTTTTCCTATATATTTTTTTCCACTTAGGGAAAGACATGCACACCGGACTATTATCTGTTCTCTACTCTATATTTTAATCTCTGAAGAACACAAAGATTGAAGCTTCCACATAATCATCCTGTTCAGGCGTTCTTTGAGGGCTAGACCTGGAACTGAGCTACCAGCTTTCAGAGTTATCGCTGCACTCCACCAGGCTCACACAAAAGGAGAGTCTGTAAATCAAAGAAAAAAATCTATTAACTCCCTTGTACTACAAGAGAATTACCATGTTTATGTGGATGGCTTGTGTCTGCCCACATGCCGATACACACCCATCATCATCTATTACATCAAAACAGTTCCACTGCTCTAAGTCAGGAAAAACATGTGGGATTTCAGTTCTTTTCATTTCATTGCCTAAGAAGTGTTGGGTGATTTTAAATTATATCTTTTTGTGCAGTACATAAGTTTTTACAATAAAAATCAACAATGGTAACAGTTAGTGGCTGCATTGGATAGCCTGACATTAAAAGGTGAGGAGTCTCACCCCGGGACTAATGAAATGTGACAGAAGAATATTGACCGTTCTGCATGCTGAGCATAGTGGGATTAAGGCCACTCTTATTGGCTTGCATTGAGTTGTCCCTGGAAAACAGTGAAAGGTTTATTGATACATCCCTCGTGCTGTGCATTGGTCTGCTTAACAACCTACCAGCATGCACCCACTACAGGGCACTGAAGCGGTGGCCAGTCTCAAACGAGTGGGTGTGTGTGCTTGTGAGTGAGAGAGAGAGAGAAAGAGAGTGAAAGAGACACTGCACAAATGAATGATTCAGTCATAAAACAGAGACTTGGCAATCAGTTTAATTTGTACTCCAATTACTTTTTTTATTGCTTTTAATTACACAAATGATTACAAAACTTTCATACTAAATCGGCATTTTCACTCTTAAAAATATGGACTGTTTTAAATGTAATTTTATTGCACCAGTATTTTTTATAGCTGCAGTAACATTTACCAGCCAGCAGTTTGTATTTATTTATCTATTTTAAGCTGACAGATAATATCTCAAGTCACACAGAGGAAAAGAACCATCAGCAGGGGAATCTACACTTTGTTTTATGTATACTTTAAACTTCAGATGGTATGCAATAAGCATCCTTTAATCATGTATGATTGCTTCAGTCAGAAATGACCAACAAATAGAGTGTACAGCATTGTCATGACAATAGTATTATGTAAAGGTTAAAGATTAAAGAAATTTGAGAATGTTAAATTATCACATTTCCTTGAATATCTACAGCAAATGTCATCGATCAGAAATGCAATAGTTTTAATGCTGAATCCTGGTGGCTGCATTTTGAAACATTTGGTCATTGGACTATTGGACTATTGCTCAAATACTTTATACATAATGATTCAAAATATAACTTAAAGCATAAGAAACTAAAAAGGCATGGAAAAGGCCACAGCAGATCATTAGGACAGAAACAGAATTGATAGTCTATATACTGTAACATTTTACAATTCTCACTAAGTACTATATATATATATTTTTTTTTTGAACAAATGTGACAAAAATCATTCTGCAGTATATATATGTTTAAGTCTTAAAGTCTTATTTCCTCTAAATGTCATGAAACAAAACTGGATTCTCTTATTTCAGTCATAGAAGGGCAGAACACAGCCCAGCCATTAAAGAACCCCAATCTTAAGAAAATAAACAATAATCAAATAAAATATAAATATAAAATTAATAGCTCTTAAAGGTTTCTTTCAAAGACTTTTTTTTTTTTGCTTTTTCAATTAGTTAAAAAAGAGAAGTTATAGTTGGAGCCCTTTGTGATAGACAAACAATAAACTGCAGGCTTTCACTTGGACTGTTTGTGATAGTTCATTCCAGAAAGACAACCAAAAAAGAGATTTCTGAAAAAAGTTCTGAGGGCGGTTTAAGTGGTTTTAGTGTATAATGTCTTAACTATAGTAAATGAGCATATAATGGTTCTGTAATGGTAACACATTTATTTAGGGACCCATAAAAAAGACTATTCATGCATTTAAACCTAAGGCGTTTATAAAGCATTCTAAAACCTTAGCTTTTTAAAAAAAAAAAAAACCTCAGGGTTTTCTGAAAAACTTGCCAGAATTACCAATGATCACTAAAACACTCAATTTCTTAGCCTCTGAACCAGGCAGAACATTGACATAAAACCATTTGAGCTTAAATGTTTGGTTTATATTGTAATTTATTCCATTTCCCTAATGTTCATTAATAATTATATATATTTTTTAAAAATCAGTAAACAACAAAAAAGTTGGTATATTTTCATCTTTCTTGGTAAAGCAATAACTAAACTATGTAAAAAAATATAACATTTTTTACTGTACACAATTACTGTATGTCATCATCATTTAACTGAAACTGCTGAGGAATGTGCTTGACATGTACAGCCTCATTGCTGTCTTCAGCCATAGACAATAGCAAAGTCTTGAATGTCAGAACCACTTCTGACTTCATTGGGACCCTACGGAACATCTGCTTCAAGGTGCCAGTTCTACAGGATTTTAATCAGTGCTACAGAACTCCATAGACCTCTATAGGACGTCTTTTCCAAGATGTGTTCTATTCATGCTATGACACTGATGATCTGCAGAATTAAAACATACTTCTACAGATCTTTAAGGAATTTCTCAAGAAGATATTCATGCCTCTTTTTAACTTTTACTTTCTTTTTATATAGAATGTTTCCTTTTAACCTAAATCCCATCAACTGTTCAGACTTTTCTTACTTATTCTCTGCTATAAAATGTCCACACAAAAGCTCTCCTTGTACTTCACAATAATTTAACCATTGTTACTCAGTTTTTGATAATGAGTAGATTCTCTTAACAATAAAGAGAATTTTATATACTATTTGCGTCCCAAGAGAGCTTGGATTGTGGAGCAAAATTCCATCCTTATATAATGCTGCAGTTATGGTGGAGAGATACTAGCTTCCTAAGGGGACAGAGTGGTTTGTCTTCAGTGGGTTCATTGCTATGGCTAGGGTTTGATTCCTGGTCAGGTAATAAAGGTACAAGCTAGTGTGCTGGTTCCAAGTATTAATAAATGGAGAGAGTTGTATATCGGGAACAAAAAAAAAAACTTTCCAACCTTTTTTTTTTTTTTACAGAACTGTTTTTCTGTATTTTCCCCTACAGAACTGAAATTCCATAGAATAATATTCCTTTTTTGGGAGGAGCATTAAACACTGGGACCAGAATTGCAGATTCATACCATTTGCAATGAATGTGCGATCTGACAGTATTGTCTACTGCGGAATCTTTAGAGCTTCTAGCACAACTTGCAACTATCTATGTATTGTAGCATCTGACAGCCAAGAAATGGAAGTAAACCCTCCTCCACCATTTCTTTGAGTGATCTTGGAAGAAATAATATGCAACCATTTGATCTGGCAGATCCTCCATTCTCCATAACCCATAGTGTACTACATTAAACTATAGTACATATCATAATATACAATAGTATTAAAATGGTACTTCTAACATTAATATGGTAGGCACCGTAGGACTTTATAGAGTATCAGGATAGTTACTGTGGCATGTACTGTGCTAGTACTATGGAATGTACCACAGTAATTTGGTGAATACCATTAGTAGGTAGGTACTGTAGTGGCTCAGCAGGTATCCACTTTGGTATCTTTGTACATATTGTATCATATTAGATATGTTAGTTTTAACATTCACTGTGGTATTTAATTAATGTTACATACAAACAATGGTACCATACTATATAAATATTACCATTACGGTACCTAAACATGTACAACATATTTTTCTGGTATCCTGGTATGCTTGGAGCGTCACAAGAGAAATCACCTGACATAATTTCCCCTAGTTCTCAAAGTGGGCATTACAAATATGAGCACAATTGGTTCAGTATGACCATTTTATCTCATCATGTCATCATGTTTAATTTTTTTTTTTAACAGTAAAAGCTGGTATGTGATTAAATTAAACGTAAAGCCATTGCTCTTTCTATTCTAACACCCAACAACATGGCAAGATGAAATTTTCAGTAGGCGATGTAGCCTGAAGAAAGTTACACTAAACTCCAACTTCTATAGTTTGGCCTCCAGCTAGCACAGTGACGTACTCATGCCATACAGTATGCTCATTTATTTTTCTATGGAAATCCTATATTATTTGTTCTTTAGGAATTTACATATAAAACATTTTTGCAGCTCCTGTTAGCATTTCTTTTTCCTGGCTGAGAATGTCCTCCAGCACATCCTGCAGCTATGTAAGTATTGCAGCATCTGACAGCCAAGAAGTGGAAGTAAAGTCATCTTCAACATTTCTTTAACTGATGCTGGAAGAGATAATATGGAACCATTTGATCTGGCAAATCTACACCATTCGTGTGTTTTTGCTGGCATTAAGAGCTGGAGTTCTACTATTACAACTTCATTCTGGCTGCATATTTGCCTCCTTCTCTTTACTGACTCTTTCTCAGTGTCACCATGGTCAGTGGACAGTACCATATTAACATCCTGCCAAACACAGAAAGTGAAATCATTCTGTTGAGCCAGTTTGAATTCAAGTTTGCCAAAGGAGAGTTGCTTGTTCAGCATTTGGTTTTTTGGGAGTCTACTTCTGTTAGCATACAGTACACAGCCCATACTGTTATGGGCTCAAGAAACTTTCTTCATTTATAAGCAAGGCCACTGCCAAGTCTAGGAAGTTGTTGTCCACTAATAATTTCCTTCTCAAGCTGCAGTCTCAGCAAAACTTGGAGATGCTTACAGATATGGATTTATCTACTGTAACAATTTAAGCCAGATTGTCAGATAAAGTACTGTAGAGACTATATTGTACATTCTGTGACCCATAAGGGTGAAAAATGCACAACATTTATGTGGTTATATCAGATTAACTTTACCTCCGAGTTTTGTCACAATGGATTAATCAGCCTGTAGTGATTGTGGCACATTAAGTATGAAATTTTATATTAATAATATATTGGTTGAGTTTTAACAAAAACAAAAAAAAATTCCATTGTAGTTCTTCTTGTGAGTCACTAAATTGTAAACTCTTAAATGCAGCAACTTGTAACAAGAGAAGATGTTTTGTTTTGTTGCACATAATACCTTTTAATTTCAAAGATTGCTGATTACTAGAAACATAAAAAATACTCTAAAATAAAAATTATAAATGCATCATCAGCCTCCTCCTCTACAAGGTTCAGTCTCACTTCAGTAGCTGGCAACAGCACCTTATTACAGAACAGATATGCAGAAGCCCCATTAGAGGTTTTTGGCGTCTTATAAACCTAGTATACTAGAGTCCTCAACCTTGAAAAAGCCAACCATTATCAATTGCCATGCCATTTTTAGGGCTTCCTGTCATGCAGAGTCACCTAGAATTGTCCCTACTTACCCATCCTTTATGGCACCCCTGTAGGTATAGCGCACATACCTACAGGGGTCCTAATATCTATTCTTGCATTTTCCCACTAAAAAACCTGCATATACACTCAAGTTATAATAGAGTTCATAAATCACAATGGGGAACAGCACAGAGCAGACATAACCAGAAATAACAAATTCAAAAACGCTAGCACATAGGTATTGAATAGTTATTTTGAGTATTGTAATGTAATTTCTCTGCTTAACGTTCTTTCAAATATGCATCATGGCTCCCAAATGGTGCAAAAACAGTGCTAGTCATGTCACTATATAATGAGTTTTTTGTTAATCATATAATATGGTGCTTGCACAACATCCAAATTGCCCAATATGCTATTTCATAGAACTTATTTCAGACATTAGGCAACACATACCAGTAGTTCCTGAAAGCTGGAGTTGCAATTCCTGAGTGTGAGTCTTTTTAAAATTCAACATTCTCCAAAAATCCACTATTTAGTTCCACTATTTAGTTCACTCACGGCAGCCACTATTCTGCACAGAAGACAGGTTCGCTTCACTGATCATTCACTTCAAGTCATCCAGGATATGTCGCACTTTGTTGTGTAATGAAGTCGCTCCTTGTAGTAGTTTGCCAACAAAGCGGAAGTTTAAATCTTCTAAAATACAAGTGGGATTCTAATTAAACACTTATTGTAGACATCCTTGTATGCGAGAAGAAAATAATTTGCCAAAATGAGTAAAAGTCTCATATCAAACAGTTCACACGCTTGGAGATGTGACAGGTAAATATAATATTATATGGGTGGTCCATGAAGTCAACTCATTCTGTCTTTTAATAATATAAATTTTTGAATTCTCTGACACTGACTTTGTCTATATGCAAATTAATATTACAATGAATTCTTGAATCTTTTGGACAACGAGTATACAGTGCCTGGTTTTAGACCACAATAATTCATTAGTATGGTGTAGGGCCAATACAGCATCAATTCATCTTGGGAATGACAGATACAAGTCCTACACAGTGGTCAGAGGGATTTTGAGCCATTCTTCTTGCAGAATACTGGCCAAGTCACTACGTGATGCTGGTGGAGCTCGTTTCCTGACTCGCTCCTCCAAAACACCCCAAAGTTGCTCAATAATATTTATATCTGGTGACTGTGCAGGACTTCACTTTCATGTTCATCAAACCACTCTGTCAACAGTCTTGCTGTGTGTATTGGTACATTATCATCGTGATACACGGCACCAACTTCAGGATACAATGTTTGAACAATTGGATGCACATGGTCCTCCAGAATGGTTCGGTAGTCCTTGGCAGTGACGCGCCCATCCAGCACAAGTATTGGCCCTAGGGAAGGCCATGATATTGCAGCCCAAACCATTACTAATCCACCCCCGTGCTTCACTCTGGGCATGCAACAGTCTGGGTGGTACGCTTCTTTGGGGCTTCTCCACACCGTAACTCTCCTGGATGTGGAAAAGATAGTAAAGGTGGACTCATCAGAGAACAATACATGTTTCGCATTGTCCACAGCCTAAGATTTTCGCTGCTGGCACCATTGAAACCGGCGTATGGCAGTGGCACGTTTGGCATATGTTTTTGGATACAATTCGGATTAGCACCCGGGCATCCCTTTCAGACAGCTTCCTCTTGCGTCCACAGTTCCTCCTGTTAGATGTGGTTCGTCCTTTTTGGTGGTATGCTGACATTACCCTGCATACCGTGGCTCTTGATACATCACAAAGACTTGCTGCCTAGGTCACAGATGCGCCAGCGAGACACGCACCAACAATTTGTGCTCTTTTGAACTCTGATATGTCACCCATAGGGTTGTGTGCATTGCAATATTATAAGCAACACTGTGCTATTACTCTAAGGCTAATTAAACCTTCACACTCTTCTATTACTGGAGGAATGTGCAATCAATAAAGATTGGCCACCAGGTTCAAATTTAGCCATGAAACCTCCAACACTAAATTGGCCAGGGTTTCAGTTTCATTGTCCAACCCCTGTACATTGCTTATGGTTTTACACTATGGATATGGAGTACTTCAATATAGCAACATCCCTTTGAGAAACAGCTTTAGAACAATGTTAAATGTTCAGGTTATGATCTGACAGTCTGCTTGGCTAAGCTCTTATTACCCCATCTGGGGGAAAAAACAGAGCTGCTATTTTATTACATATTAATAAAACAGCAGCTATGCGACAATATTGAACACAATATTACAACTTAAACTTTTCCATTACACAACAGCACTCAGGCATCATAAACAAGTTTTAAGTTTTTTAAATATTTTTTCCTTTAAAGGACATTTATGACAAAATGTCAGTGTTGTCATGACCATGTACCAAAGACTGTACCAAAGTGATGGACAGAAAAGGACTTCGCAAAGAAAAGCCTTGTTCTGATATGAAGGGTTATGTCAGTTACTTCAGCTAACTCCCAGGGTGCATTAGTCAACAGAAACACCTCTTGCAAAGGTTGTAAGAATATTTTAACTAGCAAACCATGATTAATGAACAGAATCATGGCATAAACCATTAATTTTAACACTAGTTAAATTTCATAAGTATTTACTATGGACCTTGATGTGGTAAGATTAGCCAGTCACTCCAGTAACAAAAACAGCATAACAGCATTTCACCCTGTTAAATTCCTGCCAGTGTCAGAGCTAGAGCAGTGAATCCTGGGCAGATTGTTGAGTTAATTCAATTTTATTTTTCAGTATTGCTATATTTCTCACAGATGTAAAAGGTTTAAAAACTACTAGAAGTGTCTAACAAGCATTGCAATGCTGTGTAACTTGTATTGTTGATTCTTTCATTGTCCTGTCTTGTATAAAGTTGTATTTTTCTACCCATCCCGAGGCATCTGGAGATTGTACCAGCTTCAGTAGACAAAGGCCAACCCTGCGAGGATCC
>JAOVVB010000050.1:9221781-9241889 GCA_028570985.1 Heterobranchus longifilis
AGTGCAGATAGTTTATGTTCACATACAGCTACATGACACTGCATGAAAGATCATATTTGAAAAAGCATAATAGGACCCCTTTAAATTAGGAAGTTACATAAATATTGGTAGTACTGCTGTACACTGCAATAAATAAATAAATAAATAAATATGATTGTCAAACATAGCAAACCGTTGTATTTAAACCCAATGAAAATGAAGTGACAAGTAAAATCAGTAAGACACTGATATTATAAGTAGTCACCACAAAAGATTATGAGCACTTGGAATCTTCACAAGCACCTAAAAAGGGTCCTCTGGAGAGTTGCGCGGCTTAATCACTGTGACAGTGGGAGTTGCCGCTGCCATGTAAACTCTTGCATTCTTTACATGTAAACCTAATGACAATTAATAATGGTTTCATTTTTGTGCCATTTTTCCGTTTTTGGACAATTTAAATAATTTTACCCAGCAACAAAAAGAGGTTTAAAAAACGCAAGCAAACCTGCTGCACCTGATGGATTTATTCCAGCAGCACACACGCACTTCCATATTAATGTCTGCTGTACTGGACATTAATATGGAATGCTCTGATGGACTCTGATGGTCCTTTACCACCATATACAGAGTAAACACAGTAACAAGTGGGCTACTGTCAGTAACTATATACCTACAAAGTTAACTAAGTAGTAGTTTTACCTGTTTTGCCAAGAAGTATAGGTACACATTACAAGACAACTGGTTATTGATAAGAGATATGTAAAGGTCTTTGTTGATGAAGTTAATATGGGAAATGTTTGTGAAGATTTTCAGTCATCCATGTGAGGTTTTCTGAAATTTGAGTCATGTCAACTGAACTTTTTTCTTGTTCAGTAGATACGTTTCACTAATCATGTAAGTTTGGAAGTCCTCCAAGGTCAAAAAGAAAAGGCCTGTTATGTGAACAATGAAAATAGGCAGGAGGGTCGTTAGAGAGTAATGATGGGGAGAGAGCAGTTAGGAAGATGATAGAGCGATTAGGGAGAGTTGTTAGGTGTAACGACCAAAGAGAGTAAGTGGAGTCCTTACAATAAGTGTGGCTTTCTTGGTGGACGTGTGAAGAGGTCTTCATCTTCCTCAGGACAGAATGAAAAATAAGAGACAGTTTGTGTCAAAGCCCTCCATCTCTGTTAAGAGAAGGATTTTTTCACCTGCACACACTTTCCCGAACCATCTTTCCTCTCTGTCCACAATTCGTCACCTCTGTAGGTGAAGTAGATGGTGTTGATACATATGTCCAGGAGATAACAGATCTGGCTGCTTTTAGTCTTAAGGTAATGTCCTCTACCAACCTCTTTGCTCATCAGTGGTGAGATGCTGGTAAAGAACAACATCAAAGGAAACCTGTTTTCCTCTGCATCCAGTTTTAGGCCCCTACTCTTAGAAACCAATTGTTCTGAATTCTGGATATGATGGTCAGGGTTTCCCACCAGTGGTGCCAGAATAGTTGCCATGTATTTAGCAATGTTGTATGTTACAGAATTAAACTGCTGACTATTGGTCTAGGGGGACTGCTGCTTTGTGTACTTTGGGAAGTCCCTAAAGGCATGGAGTGGCTTCACCAGGGTACAGGTGGTGGTAGGTCACCCTGTCGATGCTGTAGTCCCTTTTCAAGTAGGGGAGGATCCTTTGACCTTGGAGGACTTAATTATGAGGAACTTTCCAACTTACATTGTACTAGAGAAGCTACTTGTTTAGTATATAGTACAAGTTTAGTATATAGTACTAAACACGTACTAACATATCTGTAGTGAAACATATCTACTGAACAAGAAAGATCAATTGACATGACTCAACTTCCAAAATAATAAGGGAGACAATATCAGTGATTGTCTTTACTTACTAGATAAATATAGCACCTGCTTCATGAATAAACAGGTAGAATTGTAGGTAAAATCGAAACAATATTTTATCATTATATTTTGGTTTATAGTTTATCTTTAAATATGAAATGTTAGATGGAGTACATATCATACATGTTTATAACACTGTTCAGTGGGAGCCAGCTACCAAATAGAGTAGCTTGATATTATAAGGATATCACACAATGAGTGCTGTTATACCGAATATCACAGACTGCCAAAGAAATCACAGCCATACTGATATAAAGTACACTTTTATCAACCCAGTTTATAATTTTTGTGTGTATTTAACCAGTTATTTTGCTCTGTCAAGATCTTATCAGATGTGTTTTCTTGCTAAAAGTGCTTTCATGACTGAAACCCACATTTTAAATGTGAGTTTTGGCAGGCAGCTGCTCTGCCCTCTTTTCAGGACTGCGGACAGTACTGATCTACTTCCACCCATGCTGGCAACCAAGAGTTAGTATAATTAACAACTAAAACACCTGTTACAAAGAGTGATGGATATAGTTAAATGTACCAGTGCTGTTATGCTCTATATCACCACTCGTGGAATGGCTCTTGTCCAATCAGGTTATTTGGCTGGAACTGTTGTATTAAGACACGTATTGCTGAAACTGCATTACAGTATGTTCCATCCCAATGTGGCTTACAGCAGGTTATGGTTGCTGAACTGCTTTATGTCTTTCTGGGGCTCCAAAAGCAGTGTGGGCTTTTTGGAGAATTTGAGTAGTTTGGAAGACTTTCAAAATGGAAAGGTATCTATCACATTCAGGAGGGTGCTGCTCTTGTTTGTTGCAGAACAGCTCATAATCTCAGAACAGCCAGGCTGAGCCAAGGCTAGGCAGGAGACCAAAAGGCTAAACTGTCCATCTGGTAGCTGAACTGAGTCGTCATTCAGATTCCAACATATTAACACTGTGTCTCCTCTTCAAGCTAAAAAAATGTAGAAACGCCCAGAAAAATTTTATTAACATAATTAACAAAATATTGTTAATACCAAATGCACAGCCAAGCTAGAACTGTTAAGACTATGATTGCTATGACAGTAGGATATCTTACATCCAATGCTCTTAGTGTGAATGAAACTATTACTGAGCGAAGATTTAATGTATTGTGGCTAACAGAATGTGGAGTAGACCTAAGCAGTATGTACCATTAAATAGAGCTAGCACACCTGAATACAGCAATGTACCACATTCATGTCTACCTTACAGAGAAGGAAGCACTGCTGTTATTTATAACCATGTTGTGGGCGTTAAACAAAAATCTGAAACATTATGTTTTTATACTAACGTACTGTACATAACCACTTATGTATATAAATTTACTACTTACTGTATATTTAAACCTAAATGTGGAACACACTGCGCTTACACATTTTTTTTGACGGTAATGTCTGCCACTTTTTTGCAATCCCTATACCCTGATTCGGTTTGTTGTAGTCTTTGACAAGAACATCTACTTGCGCTAGAGGTTTTGCAATGGATGACAGACTCAATGAATGCTACAGTAGATCATTATGCTTATACAGCAAATATATATATATATATACCTAATTATGCTTATATATATATATATATATATATATATATATATATACAGTATATATATATACAGTATATACTGTATATATATATATATATATAAGCATAATAAGGTCCATATATAAATTCTGGACCCCTTTTTTAAAAGTAGAAACAATCACCCCAAATTGCGAGACCAAATCCACCAATGAACACATATAGTACCACTGAAAAGTTGTGTTACCTACATAACCACAACTTATTCCAGTTTAACTTTAAGAACTTAGGCTACCCCTGCATTCCTACTGCAATGGCAGATTCTAACTGCTACAGTAACCTTAACCGCTGAAATGGATTTAAAAAACACGAGAGATTTCTGACACCCTGACGAGCAGACAGCATGGATTAAGGTGCTTAAAAGTTCTATTTCTCTTTCTTGCTTAAAAGTGCTCTTTTGTTTGCTTTACAATATCCCCAGGAGAGGTCAACACTCCCCCAGACTTACTGCACTTAACAGAGCTTGTCATGGCATCATCTCCTCCTCCAGAGATGTATTTACTTGAACATCTTTGACGCAACCCAATGTTTTATCTATCTATTCTTTTCTCTTTAAGCTCCTCCCTTGCTTGGACTTTCACTTCAGTCAATGTATCTGCAACTGTTTTTGAATTAGTAGAGTTGTTTGTGAGCAATGCATGAAAGTCCTCCTACTTTAATTTGATGCCTTCCCTAACCCCAACGGGAATCATTCTGGAGGAGAGAATTATATTCCTCTCTCACCAAAAATTCTGCCAGATGCTTTCAAACTACATGAAATTCATAGTCAACCCGCCTACACATATTTTTGGGAGGTGACAAGCAAACAGATAACCCATGCAGATATAGGGAGAGCATGTAAAACTCAGCATAACCCATTACCTTGCACCTTAGTTCCAGCCTTTATAAGTACTCTTTGTTCAACATCTTCCATTAGATCTAATCACAAACAATAGAACTTTTAGGAGCATTAAGTTCCTAGTGCCATAGCCCTGAGGTTCACCAAATTTCACAGAATGTTCCACAACCCCTGAGCGTTCCTCCAAAGGGGAATCCACTTCTTACAGTCTAAAGAAGACAAATTTGGAAACAAGACTTTATCGGATGTAACAGATCTGCACAGTTGAGGGTTACAGGTCTTGCTCAAGGGCCCAGTGTTGCCAGCTTGGTTATGCCAGGGGTGGTTACCCAAGCTGCATTCAATGTCACCAATTTTGCACATGTGCATGTTTTTCCTTTACAACTGTACCCAATCTGTACTGCACATGAATCATTGTAATTACAGTGCATTTAAGTATATTAGGTATGTGTAAGTACCTATACATAGTGTATGTAAAAATATTATACAACAGTTAGTTCCGACCAAAGTAATTAGATTGGAAAAGAGGCGTTCCATAAATGCTAATATAGAGTATAAAAGCACTGGGATGTTACATAATGTATCACTTCGCTTCACTAGTGTTCTAATAATCGCTAACCCCTGGTCAATCGCACTACTTGGTGTGTGGACATATACAATACACCCTACATAGCACACCAGCCTTCCATTTTACATGATTTGGTATTTAACCCCAGAACAGTTAGTTAGCTGAGGCTATTATAAAGTTAATTAAGTTATGACATAAAGAGAAAATTAAGAGATTTACAAGACTGTCCACCACCTCCATGATTTTTTCTCCTCACCCATTGGCTACATAATACCTGTAAGAATTAAAAACTACTTTCACCCCTGTTAATTACATTAAGTGTTGGTCATATCACACTCATGCTTGTGCTGTTGTGCTGACTATCAGACTGCCTGTTATATTACTGACACTCGGGCATGCTGATATTCAGTAGTTCAGCACTCCCTCTCATGTGATATGTCATTGAGAACATTGGTATTACTTTCTTTTTGAATGTTAGGATTACTTTGATGAAATTATGAGATGATTTCTGAGCGAATCCTCCAAACATAGTGTTGCAAAAACTTCAAGAAATATTATGCGACAAATAATAAAAAAAAATTAATGCAGGGTTTCCATTCAAGTTTTGAAACATGACAAATGTTGTATTTCTGCATGCGCTAACAAATTTGTTGCAATTTATTCTGAAATAAATATGTTAACACGTGCATGGAATAGACAAGGCAGCCTTGGCACTAACTGATGAACACTGTCCCTTTGGCACTACCATGCCATACCATTTTTCAAACTATTTTTGTTTTTCATTTTGATAATTTTTTGAGGTTGCTATTTTCATAATATTTTTTATATATTATATTGTTAAGAGTTAAACAGCTCTCACACACAAGAAAGTCTGAAGGCTATGTCATACTTTTCTCTGGTGCAATTTAATAATACAAACAATGCCCCTCCATGGTGTGCCTTATTTCCTCATGACAATCCACTGAAACCATCACATATAAATAGTGGTCTTATTAGCCAGGCTTGGCATGGTCTCCCATGGTCTTATAAAAGCAATTAATAATCCTGGTCTGAGGCAGTAAGTCAAATCACATCGATGTGCCCAAGATTTATAATATGCCCTCGATTTACTATTTGTACCTTGGCAGAGGTCTAAATCCTCCAAAGGTAGACTGCTGAAATATTAGGGAAGCTAAGCAGGCTGGGACACATTGGAATTGTGCAGCTGTTTTGACTGAAAGAGAAAAGTGTTGACTGACCAGTTCAGCTTCAGAATTACCGACACTCTTCAAACAAAGCATTTACTGAGAGTACAATAAAAAATAAAAACCTTGCTGAAACTCATTAGGAATTGTTTTGTCAAATATCCTGTCATATGGATATCAAGAAATCCAAAAAACTTTTAACCAAACACCACTGACATACATCGAACAGCACCTAAAACACACCTAAAAATATGATAGTGAGTCAGTGATGTTTTCATGGTGAAGATTCACATATAAATACTGAGGTTAAGTTCGAATCAAGTAAACAGATCAACACAGAAATGGGAAACCTCATTAAACATGTTAATTGAATGAGATTTCAGTCTACACATACCGTACAAACCTAAGAATACTGTTTAAAGGAGCTTGAAATGTTTTCTTTTTCAGGAGTGATTCAGAAACCCTCTACAACCGTCTTTAACCTTGTTAAACATAAATGACTCAGCGATCATCTCCACTCAGAATTATTTGTGAGTGTAGCTGATTTTGAATTCTGTATTTAACAGAAAAATAGCAATATTTAAGAAAACCTTATGTTTAATTTTGAAATATACTATGTTAACAGTAAACTATACAGCATCTGTACACTGTATGTTTAAGCATTTAACATATTCCCGTTCGGTTATTTTCCTAAATAGGGTGCCAATATTTCCGGTGTTAACTGTGCCACAGGAGTTCTATCACAATGATTCTTAACAAGGCTTCTTGTTGAGTATAAAGTCACAGCAGATGTGATTTTCAAAATGAGTCCTTCTGTCATGTGTAAAAAACGAATTTGTTCAGCGGGCTGTTCCTTTTCTGTTTAATGATTGTAATACAATGTTAAGTAAAGCCTCAAGAAATGGGAAATCAGTTCATTTGAATAGGGCATGTCAGTAGTTGCATGCATATTTACGTCACATATGAAAAAGAGCGAGCAAAAATACATAGGAAAAAAATATTAAGTATTTAGTCAGTGATTTTGACAATCATTATCCACACACACAAATGCTGCGAAAGCTCAAAGGGAACATTTTCTGAATTGCTTGAAATGTCTGCCGCACCATGATATGTGTAACGGCTGGCTTCAACACGCTTGCTGGCCGTGAGAGGCAGCAAACACACATACATACTGCATGCATGATTTTTGTTTGATGTTCTCTCATTTATTAACAGCAAAGACAGACTGAGCCAAACAACTTGTGTTACGCACATCTAGTACAGTACATCAAAGATCAACAAGGCATTAACATGTTCTGGTTAAGTTCAAGGAGATGAATTCGCATACTGTAGATTTCCACCCAGATGCAGACCATAGGAAGTACTGCCTATGCATATGGAGAGCTTAAAAAGACCAAAGAAAGGAAAGAGGAAGGGAGGTGTAGGAAATGAAAGGAAATGGCCAGAAATCCCTAAAGTAGTAGCAAGGGAGCTTTTCCACTTGTCTCTGTGACGTAATATGGCCTAATCACGTACAAATATGTTTTTACACACATTAGACTTATTTATACCTATACCATACCGCTATGGTCTCTATCACACTCCCTCTGAATGATCAAGAACCGCTTACGATTGTCATGATTTACTTACTGACTGTTACTTACTACACTTCACAAATTAATATGAATTTTCATGACTTGTCAAGAATTGCTACAATTTGTTTTTGCCCGTATATAAAATATAAAAGAGATATTGAGATACAGTAACTGTAACAACAGAAGCTATGAAACTGTTGCATTCTTCTACAGTAAAGACCATCATATGTAGTGTGATATCATATGTAGTAGCATACTACTTAGGAGTTTGGTAGACAGATGTGGATTTAGCGATTTGATCGGATTTGCTCCACCCCCTGTATGAGAGGTTTTTGCGAGTGCTCTAGTAGGCAGCTCGAAGATGTCTGCTTCAAAACTAAACAAGGAATTCAGGGTGTTTTTGAACACTATAATCTGTGGTGAAAAGGCATTTTCATCTTATGAAAAGGCATGTACTTGCTACAAAATGATACAATCCACAATTGAATAACTTGCTAACCACCGTGACACCTATAACAGGCCAAATAGTGCTACTTAGCTTTCTCAATGATGTTGGAATCATTTAATGATTTGAACCAAATCATGGATAGAACAATTTTTTTCTTGCTACAAATTATTTAAAACCTATAAAATTGCATGATAGCCTTAGAAATGTTATGATCTTGAACATCTTTATTGCTGCATGAGATATATGTAAGGTATTTTTAATAAAGGATTTTGTAATATAGCAGGGACAGGTAAAGTGGAACCAATAAACATACTGTGTATTAAAATATATTGGCAAGTCTGCATAACTCAGGATCTGTATATGGTTTGAGGCCATTATGTTTTATGAGACTTGTATTATGTTTATTATTATATTACTGTATGTTAGTCTCACCTACGCAAAGGGCGTCAAGCTGACAACCTGACCCTGCAAGAAACTGAAAAGACAGACATCACTCTGGGGGAGTATTCATCACCTGATGTGCCTAATGGCATGTGGACAGACCCTTACTCCTTACCCATCAAGGCTTAACTAAAAAAGCAGGCACTGGCCACCAAGCTGTCTTGGCTGGTTGCCTAGACTTTTTTCTTTAAAAGTGTTACAAAGAACAGGCTGGATAATGTGGTGTAATGCAAATACTTTATTGCAACGTCCTCTAAGGAACTCAGGGATCCATTCATTAAACCCATGACAGCCATGTGGAGAGTTTTGAATAGACAACTGTGCCTAAGCTTGAAGAATGATTCCATGTTAAGTGCTTCATAAAAGGCAATGTATTCTAATATATATTCATATAGTCTCTGCAGAAACAATTGTAGGTCATAAACAGAAAGTTTATTTAATTTTAGCCTGTGCAGTCATTCTCTACTTTTCTGATTTATGTAGGGTATGTATGTCATGTTTTATCAATCTAACAACACTTGTGTAAAAGAAGGAAATGTAGTGTCCCCTTGTCCTTATGCACCAGAGAGAATAATCAGCTCCAGCGAACTTCTAATTTCAAGAATGTACTGCACCGTCTTTGGAGACTGCCCTTGGGGTCCAGAATGAAAACAGAGACCATAAATGAACCTATTCCATCTTAGAAGCTGCCATCAAGTTCTCACCATGACCAGAGAATGTGAATTGAATGGTGAAGTATTCAGTGCTCAAAGGGAAGGTAAAAATTAGTCACTGCACAATCTACTGGCCATTAACACAAGGACTGGATGAGTCAGATGCCCTTAACAGGAAGCACAAAGAAGAGTGTCAATCACTGCACTTAGTCGCAGTGGAAATTGCTGTGCTCCATGTGACTTGCTAGCACCTTTTCTTAAAGCCAGAGAAGATACTAATTACAAATGATCATTTTAAATCGTTATCTGTATTTAAAGGAATAAATTTGTAGGATATGTTAAATATGTAAGGTGATCACTGCAGTAAAAGCACAAAGGTTGCTGTCTGCTAGTTTGGAAAACTACTGATACATTTAACACTGTTTTAAACGCACAGTCCAAACTAAGTTCACCAAATGCAGCCAGCTATTGCACTACAATAATAAGAAGACAGGAGTGAAGGGAAGAAGAAAAAAAAAAGAATGATCAAAATTCACTTTTTTTTTCAGAGAAATGTGTGAAGAAGGTCATTCTGTCCTCTGCAGGCTATCAGCTGTTTAAATCAGGAAAGTAGACACTGCTTTTGCAAACATCCAAGGTCACACGTCTTCACTTTATCTTTACAGATAGCATCAAGCTCAAGCTACAGCCGAATTCTGTACCCAACTTGTCCTCAGCATGGCTGCAATCCCAGCATGCTTCTATTTAACACATCCATCACTTGGCCTGAAATTACTACACGTTTCATACATCAATCTGAAACTGCTTTTGCAAGTTGTGTTAACAAGTACATGTAAGACACATTCGGATAACAAACATTTAGAATATATGGACAAAAAGAACATGAAAATAAGATCAGTAAAATCTTAAGAGTTAATGAGTGCATACCTGCCAAAATATGCTGTCTATTGTGTTTCCAAGGAAGCCTTCACGTGTTTCAGAGGACAGAAGTTTTGGGCCCAGTATCGTCATGAATTCATCAAAATCCACCTGTCCATCCCCTGAAAAAAAAAAACACAGTCAGTGTATTCCTCCATAACTCTTTAAGAGAAAGGGAAGTACAGACTGTTTGTAGATTCCAGAAAGGTAGATATACAGGTAGGTTTTTCTGTTTTATAGGGTTTATGTGTATGCCTTATAGGGTTTATAGTCACATACTGTACATGAATGTGTACATAGACAAGCATGATTTGATGCATTAGTCCTTAAAGTTCTGCCCCAGTCATTATATGTCTCGTGTCAGTCTGATGAATCATCACTAGAAAAGTCTATAAAGTGGAAAATACATAAATGTGAGTTGCTTTCTTAAATGTCACTAAAGTATCCACCTCCTTCAATGCAGACCGGGTCAAACCAAACTGGCACAATGCCGCCGGTGCCTAATCACAGCTCTCACTTCCTAAAGGATGAGTCAATTGCACTTAATTTGGTTTCGTTCCAGCACTGTACTCAATCCGTTAGGCGCTGGGATGCTCAGACATTTGACTGGACTGATTGGCTGTATAGTATATGCCTTTTGACTATTTCTACAATGCTATGAGCTTGGGTAGATAAGTCGATTGGCTGTTAAGTCTATAGTCCTAAAACAGGACAGAAGTGAGCATAGATCTTACAATCACTTTAGAGGACAACTATCCAGCCATCGGCATATACACCTAGCCTGGGCCATTTCATCTGTAACATTTAGGCATTTGGCAGTCGCCCTTATCCAGAGCGACTTACATTTTTATCTCATTATACATCTGAGCTGTTGAGGGTTAAGAGACTTGCTCAAGGGCCCAACAGTGGCAAATTGGTGGTCGTAGAGTTTGAACTTAGGACCTTCCGAACAGTAGTCCAATGCCTTAACCACTGAGCTACCCCTGTTAAATAGCAATCATAGTGCTTATGAATAAGCTACACATCTATCTATTTATCTGGTTCATTCATACATTTGTTCATTCACTCATTCATTAATTTACCAAGATACATTATGTCAGACTTTTCTCAATTTTTAATGTAATACAGCCATCCAAATACTAGTACATTTGGCTTATAATGCAGCATTCATTTTTTTTTTGGGTCAAACAATTAAGAACATCATAATTTGGCAATTTGATTCTATTCTTCCATGCAATGATCCAGATCTGTTAAACTGCAAACGGCAATCACTTCCAATTATTTTACAGGTTTTTGAAAGGATTTAGATATCTGCCTAAGCCTAGGCTCTTATACCTCTCATACTAGGCTTATGCAAGAAGGTGGAAACTTTTTTCATCTTCAGCTGTCTACCCAAAGCCTCTAGGTTTTGTGGCAGAATAGATTGACTCATGATTCCCCCCATCTTGACTAAAGCCCCAGTCCCAGCTAAAGAGAATCCACTCAACAGCATGGTGCTGCCATCAGTCTGATTAATCACACGTATGGTGTTCTTTGGATGGCAAGCTGTCTTGTTTCTTAGAATTATCTTCAAAAAAGTTATTTTTTGGTCTTATCAAACCATAACATATTTTGGCACATGGTTTGGGCGATTGCATGTATGTTTTGAAAAATTTTGACATACTTGGATTTTTTTGCAATAAAATCCTGCACCTAAGAAATTAAGAAAATGTCCTACAGAAACAACTGGTCGTTATTTGGGGTTTATCAGTTAGATGTTGATAGATGTATGATAAATACCTTCTACCTTCAGAGTTCCTTCTGAGCAAAGTCACATAACTCATTATAAAAAAGGTGTGCATGATAATGTAAACCAGGTTTTTTTCCCGTCCCTAAAACATTTATATTTGCCTTTCACACTTTAAAAATGAGAGAAAAGAGGAGAAAAAGAAAAGGTAATGCAGTATGAAGATTTTGAAGTTTTGCAGCTAAAGAAGCAATAGTAGCTTTTTGATAGATTGGGATTACGGTGCAAGATGTGAAAGAGGAACTTCAAAAAACCTTGGTTTTGTAAGTATTAAAGTAATAAAAAGCAGCTTATGTTGGAACCAATGTACCTGACACAACACCGGTGTGTTATGAGGAGATTGCATTACTGCTCTAGCAGCTGTGTTTTTACTGTATTGATGTGTGTTCTTAATTTAAATTCTGAGCTTAATAAAAAGAGCTTTAAAATAATCAATATGAGAGCAAAAAAAAAACATGGGCAAATTATTTTGCATTGTTGATTTGAAAAAAAAAAAAGTGAGGACAATGTGATGAAGGTGAAAATATAAAGTTAGATTTTGTGAGCATAAATGAATGTTTATCATGCTTTAAAATAATTCTGTATTTTTGGAATGATTGGTGGGAGATTAGATCAGTGGGAGACTTGATTGTAAAAGGCATTGATTAATAATGATTAATAATTCTGAATAAATTTCCACTTACTGTACGTACAGTTTAACAATAACCAAAGCAAAGAGATAAAAGCTGAGACCATCACTAGTAAAAATAATCTGTTCAATAGGTAGCATGTACAATATATTAGAAAAAGGAGGAGCTCAAGAAGTGTAGTTTGATCTCCATTCTAGAAATAGTTCAAATCTGTCAGCAATTTGATGTTATCTAGCTTGTATGCTATTGAATAATGTATTTCCAGGTCAGCTAATAAGGAACTAACTACACTAAAATCAATTCCAGCACAAAATGACACATAAGTCGAATTGTTTAATTTATCAATTACATTACATTATCAACACATACCAGTATATGTATTCATGGCAAAATTTACCTATAGATAAACTATTATCTCTAGTAACATTTTATTGTATGTGCCCCATTTGCTAGGGTAGTTAAACATTCCTGCACTAGGGCATAGAGTTTGACTCTCCTGGCTCTGCAGGCTAATAAGAGACTAAACTGTGAAGTAACAGTGCCTTGCATTGTTCACTATGACCATGAAACAACCCTGGATCAGTTTATTAGAGGTAAAATTGAGCATAATAGTGAATTAATAGCACTGGAACCCCGAGAAGCCCAGACACAAATATAAGCTAAGAATAATCTCAGAGGACAAACAATTTCAGACATACTGTATACAGTACTGTGTCATGGTTTGCTTCCAAAGAGCCAGACAATCTTGTATTTGTAATGCAGTCTTGGCCTGGAGAACTATTCTTAAGAAATAAGAAATTTTTGGCACTCATTTTTGGCAAGTTTTTGGCTCTCATTTTCAGTCCAGTCTCTGTACCTCAGGTATAATGGAATTGTTTTGTTAAGCCACACAGTGACTTATGAATCATTCAAGCTTTAAAAAAAACCCATCTAATTTAAGGCATAAAGCAGTGAGAAACAGGTGCAGATGATGACAGATGATCAGGCCAGTGATTAGTATACTGGTGATGCTGAATGCTGAGTGGTTGGAACAGACGAGAGGGGAAATAAGGTTGCTGCTGAGGTTCTTACATAAACGACCAATTATTAAATTGTATCTTTGCAGCCTGTCACAGTAAAACATTTGTTCCCATTTTTAAAATTAAATTAAAGTTTAATTAATTTCATTTAATATGAAGAAATAAGGGGTGGCTCAAGACTGTTGCTCAGTACTTTAGGTCTTAATTTTTGTCATGCGCTGCTTGATCTTGGCATCTTGCTGTTTTGCTTGGGTGCTGTGGAATAGTGCTTGCTTGCTTTGTATTTAAGTCTTTCTTTTTATCAAAGGTGGTTAAGGCTTCACATACAGACCAGTCAAAAATAATTAATAAAATTTTCCTTTTAAATTTTAAAACAAGCCATCATTGCTGAATGATGGTTGGCTTCACTGATCTTAGACTTCATGCCAGAAGCCATTGTTATAGGAGTTAGTTATGTACCTGAGGCCCCTGGCCTTCTTCTTGCAACATGCTCACACATAAACTAAGGACAATTTTAAAATGCTAATAAGCCTACAGTGCATGTCTTTCGACTGTTAGGAGAAAATTGGGAAATCCATAAAGCACTGGGACAACTTGCAAACTCCAGGGACACAGAATGAATGTGAGATTCAAAGGTACAAGGCAACAGTGCTAACCACTGAGCTGTTCTGCTCCATAGTGTGTAAGAGTTGTGATAGCAGGAACATAGAAGCTTGAATGTGACATGTTGCACACGGTTTGGTCAGAAAAAGAAGGAGACAGAATACACCATTCCTCCATTAACACAGACACAAGAATTGGTGGATAGAACAGACAGAAACACAATCAAGGATTTAACAATATCACCCAACTTGAAAATAATTACACTACACCGTCTAAATATAAATAAACAGCAACAAATTTCATTATTTTATCTGTACCAAACAAAGAAAGACCAGTTTATGCTGAAAAACTTCATGAGCCATTCACTGATATTCTCCTGTGACCTTCACTAGATGTTTACGCCCACCATCAAAAGATGATTTCAACATCATTAAAACATCCATTAACACTACACATGCTTTTGAATCCTATTAAAAATGCAAAAGTGTAAAATAGTTTTTAATATTGTGGAAAGCAAATTTTCTAGGATAAAGCTCTTGAGCAAATGTGTTTAATTCTCCCGCAAAATAGTATGAGAACAGACAGGACAGAGATTGTTGCAAAGAAAGCTATTTTTCTTTCAGCCCATTAAGCAACATATGTTTGTCTAAAAACACGAATTTGAACATTTGCATGTACTGACATATACTATATGGACAAAAGTATTTGGCCAAACCTGTTAATTATTGAACTGAGGTGTTTCAATCAGGCCACTTATCCCCAGTAAAGGGGAATATTATTGCTTCAGAATACCAAGACATCTTGGACAATGCTTTGCTTCCAATTTTGTGGCAACAGATTGGAAGGCCATTTTTTAATTTCTTTTCTATTATGCACAAAGTAATGACTATAAAGACATGGTTTAATGAGTTTGGTGTGGAAGAACATGACTGACCCGCACAGCCCTGAGTCCTGACCTCAACCCCATCAAGCACCTTTAGGATGAACTGTAACGGAGACTACGGGCCAGGACTTCTCGTCCAGTATCAGTGCCTGATCTTATAAATGCTTTACAGAATGAATTCCCACAAAAACACTGCAAAATCTTGTGGACAGCCTTCCAAAAAGAGTGGAAGCTATTATAGCTGCAAAAGCGGGACCAACTCCATATTGAAGTACTGTACTGTATATGTATTTGGGTACAATGTCCAAATATAAACCTGCCCAAATACTTTCAATTGCATTGATTAAAAATATAAAGTGAGCATTTGCTTTTTAACCTTTATTGGGAAAAAGCTATTAAATGAAGTTCATATACTGTACTGTGTACAGTAACCTGCAAGTGTAAACCACACAATTTCATATGCATGTTATATTTATAATCTCTGTTTATAGCTTGTTGCTTGCTGCAGCCTTTGTGTGGATTGTGGACTCTATGTCATTCTGGCTATATTTTCCTTAGCTATGTTTACATGAACATTTCTTCAGTCTGATTACAATCATTCTGATTACAAATTCCAACTCAGCTGTTTACATGAATGCTGATCCATGTGCAAAGTGGTTCTGCCTGCTGAGAAGCATAATGGAGCCACAAGTATGATTGAAGAAGAAGAAGGTTTTTTTCCTCCAGCTTTAGCTTGAGTTTAGGTTAGGCTTCCCATCTTTTCTGATAAATCCTGCCTTTTGTTATAAAAAATCAGCCTCTTTTATGATCGGTTAGATGCTTTACTACATGTCAAATTTCAGCCAATCAGTGACCTTTCTCAGCCAGAGACCCAGAACATAAAAACTCTTGAGATAATAAAAAGTTCTCATGGAGAACTTATCAGGAATGGAAGAAAGATTTCCATTTTTACATGATCAAACATTACTCCACATGGGGCATACATGATGTATTTTTACTCAAACTGGTTTTAAATTTCCCACAGGAAGAATAAACATACATTGATCTGTCCATTCATCTTTGAAGCTTCAGTTTTCATAGGATACTTGCCTTTTTTTTGGAGTAAGCCATGATGTGTTGTGGTTTCGTTTGTTTTTAATAAGGATTTGGGCACCTGCATTGCGGTCGTTTCTGTGTCTTCTGCATACTCTGGCTATACAAGGTAAACTATTGTGTTTATTGGTTCTGTTGAGTGACGTTTATAGCCATGCCCACCTCAAGGGAAAAAGCACTGTTTTCATTGAAAAAAAAGGCTAGATAATGCTCATAATGCTCATAACATGACTTCTTAACATTTTGAGTTCCTTCATGGCACAGCCAGGTTTGCGTGATGCTGCGGCAAACTCTGGCCAGACAGACATACAGACATACACAAATACAGACAAAAAAGACTGGTTTAGAGTCCTCCAATATACAGTATGAAATGTAAAGATATCAAAAGAGTGAGTTCTGATCAATGTACAGACTAAATCTTAGTTTTATTTATATAGATTAGCAAACTCCACCTCTCCAGTGAACGTCAATTTGGTTTAAAAAAATTGATAGATTTGATGATGTTTTTAGAGATTGACGTTTTAGAAAGTTTATGTAATAATTACAGGATAACATTGTGCAAGAGTACTTCAAACTGACCACCAAGCTCAGGACGAGAAAGGCTTCAATGGTTTTTATATTCTTCTTTAGAAGTTTATGGTGTACAATTTATAGCCAAAGTTATAGGGACCCCTGACCATCACACCCATCTCTGGTTCCTCCCCACCCTTCGCCACAATGTTTGAAACTCACAGTTGTATAGTACGGAAGAAGAAATAAAAATATTTCTTCTCAGAAATTAAACTTTTTCCACAGAAATCTAAATTTAATCTCAGATTTCTGATTTATTCTGAAAGAAATTGTTAAAATTTGCCATTTATTTGGAAAATATAATTAATAATGCCAATTTCTCTTTTCCTATTTAAGGATAGTGGTCATGTTAAGGCATTAATTATCACATAGTTGTTTGACACCTTTTAAAAAAACCTAATGATAACTAAAATCACCCAAACATCTCTGATCATAAGTTTACATATCCTTGAATATTTGGACACATTATAAACAGACAGGTTGACACACAGGTTCAAATGACTATTAAAGAGAAGTTTCTACACCTGTGACTTGTAACTAGTATCTGTGCATAAATAGTCAGTTAGTTTCTCAGCGCATGAGGTGATGCACTGACTTGGCTGGATACTGCACCATGGGGAAGACAAAAGAACTGCCAATGGACTTGCATAATGAGGTAGCTGAACTTTATAAAGCAGAAAAACTCAACACATGAAACTGCCATCCAGTACTGTTCAAACTGTAATAAAGAGGTGGAAAATAAGAGGTGCTGTTGATACTAAGCCACGGTCAAGTAGACCAAGAAAGATTTCACCCACTACTGTCAGAAGAATTTTTCAGGATGCAAAGACACAACTTTAAGAGAAATACAGCCTGCTCTGGAAAAAAAAATGCTAGTGTTGTTTCAAGTCACAAAAGGGCCCACCAGGCAGCACCTAGACAAGCCTTATAGCTTCTGAGTCCCTTGGAGTGATGAAACCAAAATTTAACTTTATAGTCACAAAGAAGTCAACAAGGCATTCGGTGAAAAGTACACCATCCCTACTGTAAAGCATGGTGGTGGATTTCTTATGTGTTGGGGCTGTGTGAGCTCCAGTGGCACAGTTAAGTTAATCAAAATTGATGGGAAGATGAAAGCAGCATGTTATCAGAAAATTCTGACAGACAATTTATTCTACAGCACAAAAACTGCGCATGGGACACATGCTCCAACATGACAATGATCCAAAGCACAAGACCAAGTTGACCCTCCAATTGCTACAGCAGAAAAGGTGAAGAGTCTGGAGAGGCCGTGAAAAGTCTCTTAACCTCAATATCATTAAGCCACTTTTGGGAGATCTCAAACATGCAGTTCATGCAAGACAACCAAAACATTTACAGGAACTGGAGGGATTTTGCCAAGAAGAATGAGCTGAGAGAATTAAGGACATCATGCACAATTGTTACAAAAGAATGCATGCCATCATTGATGCAATACACGATATTAAGAACTAAATATATGCAAACTTTTTTGTCTAAAGGCATGATTTCCTCATTTTCTTTATTGTCATGTTTTGTTAGATGATTCTGCCATTTTGTTATGGCTTAATAAAATAAATTTGTTTGTGACTTCTCACTCGTGGTACTACGCATCTTTTAAATTCTCCCTAGGTATGCAAACTTTTGATCAAAACTGTATATAATTTATTTATTAATGCTAGTTAATCACAGTTATAGACTTTATTGTCTTACATTTAATATGTCACTGTAAAAATAGTTCCCCTTTGAAGGAAGATTGGTTTTATCCAAACTTCCATCTAGAAGCTGTTACTTGCCGTTCAGCACACCTTGTGATGTTTCTTCAGTCATCTTATTATCCGTGTGAAACGTGCCAGTATCATACAAAGCTGGGTTACCGTTCTGCGATTATGGGAAGCCATTAGGGTCAAACTTGGTCATATAATTCATTTGCATTAAAAAAAATAGTAGCGAGTTAAAATTTCTAGATAAATCACTTGCGTTGACACGTAAATATTGACAGCTCTAAGCCATTCTGTAGGTTTGATTGATATATACTGTACTTTGCATATAGTGTACTCTGCAATTTATAGATTTACTGGATATTGGAATATATAAATAAAGTCAGTGGTAGCCAAATACTATGTTGTTTACATGTGAATTAGAACTCACCATCCATGTCCAGTCTCTGCATGATGATGGCCAGCTCCACTTCACTGGGCATGTACCCGAGTGAGCGCATGGCCATGCCAAGCTCCTGCTTGGAGATGAAGCCATTGCCATCGCGATCCAGCACCCTAAAGGCTTCACGGATTTCTGCCAAAACAAACAGACAACTCAGCATTCCCCACAATTCTCCTTTGCTTCCATCATCCCTCCCAGCTTATCCCAGCTTTGGAGACGTACACTGAGTGGCACGGGCTCAAGTTAACAAAATTAATTCAACCAATTCTGCTGCACCTGCTGTTTCGCACCTCAAAGCCTCCACCAGTCTACTGTTGCCAATGTTTATTTCTGTTTATCTCTTTCTTTCTCTCTATATATATTTGCGTACTTGTGTGTGTACCTTTATGTTTTAAACTAAATCTGGTTTTTAATTCAAATGAGCACTACATGGTATGTATGATCACACTACTGTATGATGGTACTCTTTCATTTGTCTGCATTATGAATTGGAGAACACTTGTAAAACAATTCATTACACTAACAGCATACCATCTTTAAATACGAAACGTCCCATTAACTTTGCTGAAGTGGCAATTAGGAGGGATTTTCAGGATGTAATCAGGAGAATTTTCTGTTTTCAGCTGATTGCTGTGAGTTAACAGAGCAGAATATATGACAGTGGCTCTCACATCTAAACACAAACACACTGTAAATATCACAATTACTGTATAATCGAAAAAGAGTGGCCTTATGCCGAATACTAAAACCCTGGATTAAATCACGATTTGTGTGGCATTTTCACATTTTGCTGTAAGTGTAGTCTTGCGGCAGAGATGCCAGCAACAGCTAAAAAGAAAAAAAAATGGTGGTGCCAAAAGTGATGGCAAATTGAAATCATAGATTAAAGAAAAGCCAGAAGCAATCAGCAAGGATGCAACAAGCGACATAAGGTATATTAAGATGCAGTTGTGGTTAACCCTTAGGCTGTGTTCACTACATAGTCCGATGTTTATTTAAGGTCTTCTTTACAGTATATAGTTACAGGTTCTTAGCTTCTTATAATTATTCTAATTTGAAAAGGATTTCATATAAACCACAATTTCTGAAAGATAAGAAGCATTAGGGTTCTACATATTAAAATCCGTAGTGCTGATTTAACACTTTTAGAGTTACAGCAGTGGCGGCTGCTAGCTTTTGAAACAGGGGAAGCTCATATTAGTCCTTCATCATAAAATTCATTATGTTATAGCACCGTCTGCGTCTGCCATTATGCACAGCTTGCTAGCTGGCTAGTTTC
>JAOVVB010000050.1:9246061-9263574 GCA_028570985.1 Heterobranchus longifilis
GTGTGAAAACCTTGTGAAGACTTACAGAAAACATTTGACCTCTGTCATTGCCAACAAAGGGTATATAACAAAGTATTAAGATGAAATTTTGTTATTGACCAAATACTTATTTTCCACCATAATTTGCAAATAAATTCCTTAAAATTCCTACAATGTGATTTTCTGGCTTTTTTCTTCTTCTTATTTTGTCTCTCATAGTTGAGGTATACCTATGATGAAAATTTCAGGCCGCTCTCATCTTTTTAAGTGGGAGAACTTGCACAATTGGTGGCTGACTAAATACTTTTTTGCCCCACTGTATATGTTTTATGTCAATTTCTTTCTTTTTTTTTTTTATCTCTTTGAATGATGCTTCATGGATGGTACAGAATGAAATGGCTTTTAAAATGGCAGATTAAATGGCATGGCTGAGTGGGTTTGAAATTATACTGTTCTAAACACCAACGCTTCCTTTATTTTAAGGTCAAAAGCGTATAATGAATGACTCTGAACACCACAGGATGATGATGAACTACACCACACGTACACGGCTTAAAAAGGTGCTAGTTAGCTAGCTAGATTGTCAGTCTTAATGTCAAGTTTTTGATATTTAGTCTTTAACCATTAAAAAATGTTTTTAATAATATTATTGCTGAATTAATACAGCAGATAGACATCTCCAGAAGCCCTACTAAATGAATTATGGGAATGGAAAATTGGCTGAAGAGGCATTCGACCTAGGAGTTTACACACCTGATAAAATATATGTCTATTTGGACATTGTGAGGTTTTAATGGTTTAAATAAATAAAATCCAAGTGCTATCTACTTTAACAACAGTTATGCAAAAGTGGACATAACGTTTTATTAACTGACATGGGTCACTCAAATTGAAGGATTAATTCAATGATGTATCATAATGTTTACAGAGATGAAACCAATAATAAGAGCAATGTGCACAAATGAATGAAGAAGTTGAAAGAAGGGGAGCCCAGCATTGAAGACAAACCACACAGTGGAAAAGCATTGACTCATGTCAATGAATGAAAAAAATATGCCCATATTTTGTTAATGTAGCAAATTCATGTGGGAAAAAGATTCTTCATGCTACCAGAACCACTCGTTCACAATTTGAGTCCTGGAATATGCTCATGCCTTGAGGGGAAAAATGCATTGATGTGATACCCTTGTCCTTCAGCATATTCAAGTCATCAGCTGACTTAATTTTATTGCCACATAGCATTGCTTACCCTAGACCTGACCAACTGAAGCAACCCAAGATCATAACAGAGGCTTGCACAGTGGCCACTATGCATGATGGGTGCATCACTTCATGCTCTTCCCTTCTTACTCTGACGCACCCATCACTCTAGCCTAGGGTTAATCTGGACTCATCAGACCACACAACCTTTTTCCATTGCTCCAAAGTCCAATCTTTGTGCTCCCTACCAAATTTAAACCTTTTTTCTGATTAATCTCAGATATCTGGTTTTCTCATGGTCACATACTCTGCTCTTAGGAACAATTTTTAAAGTTTTGTTACATTTGTGGAAATTACTTAAATTTCTTTTTCCTACTAAACATAGCTCTGATTTCTAGTACAGTATTCAGCAATGTGTCACCCAGGACTGATCCCTAATAACGGTCATTCTTTTTATTTTTTTACTGACCCAATTTCTTCAATGAAGCTGATGGTTCACACCATGATCTGTATCACCCTGATGCCCCTGCACCATCACATGCACTTGAAATATAATTTATGCTTCAAAGCACGTGGGGAAAAAAACAGAATCTTCTGATAGAAAAGCAGTGATTAAAGCTGACCATAAAATCAGCTACAAGTGTGTCTGCACAAAGGCATTAGATTTATTTTTGTGTATAACTGCTCATAAATATATATAAGTTCCATGGATGAGTCAGGCTACTGAGTGGCTGTCTGTGTCTGAGACTAAGCTGAACACAGCCCTCATTTTGCAAATGCAGTTCCACCATAAAAGCTGCTTTACAATATGTGAATGCTAGGCTGTAATGTGACATCAGGCTGACACTGCACATTTTTATAAGATTAAAAACTAAAAAAGTAAATAAAATAAAAAAAGCATACAAACAACAGTATCTCTGTGGGATGCCAATGGATTCAGGACAGTGGAAGTGGAGAAGAAAATAGGAGGCACATTTATTATGATTATGATTATGTAATGTTTGTTAATCAGTTGCACATCTGTAATTCTAAATACAGTATATGTGGCATGTGTGCTTAATCTTAATACAGTCAATAACAATAATAGCAATACACCAGTATACAGTATGAAGGTGTATGATATTCTTTGAAATTCCCATTTTTACAGACGTAAAAACCAAATAATATTGTATTACATAAATTTTCATTTTATGATTTTTATATTTTTGTGGTGGAATACTGGAATTAAATTAGGATTGAAGAAGTAGAGGTTCTTGTTTATATTTCATTATGCTGAAACAAATTCGAGCTTATTTAGATATCTGTATTAAATTCACGGTTGAAATTGTTCTGTTCTATTGGGAGGTGATTTTCTAATTTTAAGTCTTTATTTTAAACAAGAAGTTTAATTACAGACATGTTTAAAAATTAATGCACCGTCTTTTCCGTCTAGACACCTTTAGTGAACCTCAACTGTGCTTCCATGTCCTTTTTAGACAGAAGAGGTTTTTCTTGGCAACACTCCTAAACAAACTGTACTTGTTTAATCACCTTCTAATTGTGCTGTAATGGACTAACAATTAACATTTTCAGTAAATCCCATGGTCTAAGATGTACCTTTTGGGTTTTTTGTATTTCTTTAAACATTGCATGGTTTGATCATGGGGTGAATATACTAGCACATCCACTTTTGGAAAGATTGGCAACTGTCCTGGGTGATAATCTTTCTGTCTGTGGAATGTTAAACTCCCAATTGTTTGAAAATGGGCTTATAACCTTTTCCAGATTGATGTGCAGGAACAATTGCTTCTCTATGACCACTGCTTATGTTACTGCTGAATGCTTCAGGCCAGCAAACTTCCAAAACTTTTGTTTTATAGAGGTTTATACACCTGCTCATGATCCATTAATCAAGCGCTGATGATTAGCAGCACCTGGCTGCAACTTACCCTCTTAAATCCTGTTTGAGCAGTGAGGGAGTACTTAGTTTTGCCTGCATGGTTTTTCTTTTTGTCTTACTTTTTCTAAATAAATAGTGTCAAGGTAAATAAAATTATATTTTGTTGTTCATCTGAGGTTGTATTTGCCTAATACTAAGACCTGCTATGATCAGATTTTTTTTTATGTTTTTACACACACACATAAAAAAAAAACATAGAATTAAAGTGAGGGCACTAATTTTTTTACATGACTGCATCTGCAAATAAATAAAACAATTCCAGTCCTAAATGTAGAAATCTTTAGAAATAAGTAGATTCATATACAGTGATCAGCCATAAAACTAACACCACTGCCAGGTGAATTGAATACTACTGGTTATCGATTATATACTGGTTATCAATTATATACCAGTAACTGGTGACAGAATCATGGTGCATAAGCAGCACCCAATGCTCACCTATGCCTGTAGGAACCAAAGGCCAGCCTGTCCAGTCTGATCCCACAGAATAGTTAATGTAGCACAAATAGCTGAAAAAAGTTAATGATGGCTTAACTGAGAACACTCAAAGCATCACAGCCTGCCACATATGGGGATTAGCTGGCAAAGAGCTTTTGATCCGGCCTCCGAATTCTTCAGATCAACAAAATTTCTGTTGTATGGAGGCCCCACCTTGCAACTTACAGCACTTGCTGCTAACATCTGTTGCTAAAATCCTGGTGCCAGACACCACAGCACACCCACAGATGACCCGAGGAGTCAGAGTTGTTTTGGTGGCACAAGGGGAACCAAAATCCTAGATGGTTTTAATGTTTATAGTTTTAATGGTATGGCTAATCAAGATACAGTACATCTTAATCTTCAACCAATAATGAGAAATATGAGGTCAATTACACTAAATTCAAGATATTTTATATTGCTGAGTACATGTGACTCCATATTCAACTGATAATATGGAATAGAAATTGGGCATTATAATATCCTGATTCATTTCTATTTTATCACTTTAATTTTATATAAGCCAAAGGTAACTTCAGACTTGATTAAAAAACTATGATATAATGTTGATATGAAATATAGTAGATTATACAGAATACTACAAAACAATCTGGAAAGTTGGAAGCATCTTCTAAAACATCTTTGTACAGTATGTTATAGAATTACATTTCATCCTCAGTGGAACTAAGGTGCCTTTCCCACATTCCCAGACTGTTCATGTTTGTAGCAGGAATGTGGAATGAAACTATGGTAATTCTTGACTTATCATGACTTTTTTTCAAATTGTGAATTTTTGTGGTTAAATAGCTGCAAATCATAGAAGTTCTGCATTTTTTCACCCTATGATCATGTACAAAGATGCACAAATCACCTATGAAGTCTTGAAAAAGCTCTACAAGTAAATTAGGTTCCATCCACAAGTAAAAGTAGACAAGTATGTATTTTTTGTTTACTACAATGTTTTTTTTTTAGCCAGTGATGGTGGAGTCATACCAAACTTTGACAATCACCCCAGGATTTCCTAAAATCTCGAGATTGATTTAGAATCCAATTTGGTAATGTAGGAATCTAGGCCCTGTAGGAAAGCAGAGTGCAGAGCGCTGATGTCAACCCCACTGAACACTTATGATGAACTGGAAAGATGGCTGTCAGAAGAGTGGAGGTTATTATAGCAGCAGGGTATTCAGTACCTTTAGATGTACAGGGTACTACAAAAATCTATGCATGCTGTTCATTTAATAAAAATTGGGAATGCATAGTACCTCAGATTTAACCCGGTGTTGAGACACAGGAGACATACAGTAGTGCTCTATATTAACATTAATAATTCAAACTTGCTGCCTCTCTGAGTTAAAAAATTAAATCTCCTGAAAATACATACTGAGTGACAGAGACTGATATGTATGAAACTGTTTAGATCATATATAAATGTCAGAAGTTTTTTAGATAGATTATTCACATTGAACATTATACTGTCATGAAACTGTGCTTGTTTATGGAGCAAATCAACGTAAATTGCTGTAGTAAATTACCCCATTGTGTGAGTGTGTGTTTGTGTGTCATGCTTCTCACTCACCATCTAGTTCCTCTGCAGAGATACTAGCCAGCTGGTCACTATCGCTCTGTTCAGACAGAGAGCGGCTCAGATAGTTGCCTTTATACAGCAGCCCTGCCGTCACATGATGGAAGGGCATCTTCTCCCTAACCACGATGGAGAAAAACAAACTGATAGTTAAAGTCAGTGATTGTGCTTGCAGTAAACTCACAATAGAATCCGCAAAGAAAGAAGCTTCATAAATGTGCCAACAATCATTCATTCATTTATTCCGGTGTTTATTAGCAACAATGCATTGCTCTGAACCTAAGAAAAGAACTGAAAACGAATTTTGCCGAGTGTTCTATTACAATGCCACTGTACTTTATTCATTCATTCATATTCTTTATCCTGTACAAGGTCGCGGGGCCTAGAGCCTATTCCAGGAGACTTAGGGCGCAAGTCAGGTTACAACCTGGACAGGGTGACAATCCATCACAGGGCACACACAGCCACTCATATACACACACTAAGGACACAGTAGGAAAATTTGGAAACACCAGTTAACCTAATGTGCATGTGTTTAGATTCCGGAAGGAAACTGGAGCACTCAGAGGAAACCCACCCAGCATTTGGAGAACATAAAAACTCCTAATACGTCTCGTACCACCTTCCACTGTAATTATTCCAATAAGATTATGAAAAGGACACTTTTTTAAAAGTCCAGAATAGTTACAAGTTGTATAAGCAAGCAAACAAACAAAAAATAATTAAACTATTGTATCTATTGGATTCTTGTATACTTTCTTATTTGTTAATTATAATTCATTCAGTAAACAACACAACAGATAAAAACATAATACAAGATCCATAATTCCAAAATTTCATAATTTAAATTTATTAATACAACCTTAATCAAACTGTAAATAACAAAACATTGTGTTTGATTTGTAAGACATGAGTTTTCAACATTTTTGCAGACAGGGACTGTTTCCCGCTGTAAAATTCTCTGTATTTCACAAAACAGATCCATAAAATAAATAAATAAATAAATAAATAATAAAAAATAATAATAATAATAATAATAATAATAACAACAACTATGTAAATGTGTATAGTGTCACCAAGTTGAGGTTACTAAAGGTAAGTAATAATTGCAGTGCAGAGTTTAAATTTGCACTTTTTTATCCTCTAAAACTACTCCAGTATATATTAAAAAATATTTTTAAAAGATTTAAATAAATAATTATCCACCATTAAACAAGGTGTACTGAAGAACTCAAAAATCTCAATTAGCAACAAAAATTCATCATGACTTGTCTATTCTTTGTCATGCCTGTGTCTATTCTCACTATTCAGTGAGATTTCAGTTTGACTCCATAACCTGGCCAACTCTAAACACATGAGGCACTGCAACCTTTTTCATAGAAAACCAGCATAAAAAATTCCATCAGGTCATCATAGTGGTTAGGGATCAGAGCCCATAAACAGTGTGAATACACAACAGGGGCCTGGGTCACAGTTGGGTGTAAAAGAGAGGAGAAAAACACAGCCAATACACACACGCCAGATTGAAACTACAGCTCTCTGAAGGTCGATTGGCTGATTGCTGGCTGCTGAGTGTAAAAGATGGATGCTGCTGGGGGACCAGCAGTCATGAACCCAACAGCCAGCCAAGTGAACTGTAATGAAATGGGTGATTATAAATCAGTGAGTGAAATTAAATCAGCTGCGTGTGATGGGGTGTTTTTCTGCTGAGGTGTGAAAAACGACTTTTCATTCTAGTAAATTCTCATGGTCTGGGTCTGGATATTGAGCTTAATATCATTCCTACAGTATTATTAATAATGCAGTAATATGACTGCTTATTTTCCAGCTGCTTGTGCTCCATATGTCTTTCATTAACGATCAGAAATTTACTTCAACCTTATTACAGAGTGTGTATTATACTCAATTCATTTAATCACTGCTGACTGGCTGTAACTGGCAGTTAACACAGTGGCAGCATAACAGAAGGTTCTCAAAAACAATTCTTCAAGGCCATGGTCACTAATATCTAGCTGTATGCAACCATTTACATTATTCTTTGCTATGAACTCTGGTGCCAGGTGCTTGGCTGGCTATAACAGTGTTCTTGGCAGCCACTAAGGCCTCAGGACTTTAAATCATAAGGCCTGTCTTTATTTTCCACATGAATGCACCTTTACATTGAAAGCATCCAAGGCTTTCTTTTTTTAACGTTCATTGCACTGGCCATAAACTCCAACACATTGTGCAAACAGAGATGGAGGAGAACATAAATCATGATACTGGAAATATAACAGCCCAGATGAGCAGTACAGTTTGACAAATTTAATTAAGCTAATTATCTAGAGGCGTCCAGTTTGCCAAGGCATTACAATATTTTTTTTCTGTCTATAAATTTTGACTGATGAATAGTAGAGTAGTTTCTTGTAGCTTACAAATTGCAAATCTTGTCACGAATGTTATCTTTTGGATAATAAGGTGTTATCTTTGGATAAGGTGTTATCCTTAATAATATTTATTCATTTTATTTCCACACAGATGTGGAAAGGAATAAACCCCAAAGGAATAAACCCCAAACTTTGAAATACATCTATGAAACAGCTGGCATCCTGGACATGAATTACAGGATGATGATGATGGTGATGATGATGATGATGATGATAATGATGCATTCCTAGATTTTTTTTTTTTTTACAGGAACTGTTTATTTATTTATTTATTTTGCATTGTTTCTTTTTGGAACTAAATAAATCGAATGCTAATCAAAGACTACTTATTTGTACTCCATAAATAAATAATAAAAAAAGTAACTAAAAGGAAAAGGAGAAAAAAGGAGAAAATTACTTCTAATATGCAGTGAGATGTAGAGTACTCTGCAAAAGCCTTGATTGATTGACCAAATTTCATCATATTTAATTTAATTTAATGATGTAGATTAAATTAAAGAAAAGGGAAAAAATGTGACAGACTGACAAGTGCCTAAAGATGCATTTAAAAATTGTTGAAATTGTCTGTTTATGTAACAATCTCAGCAGCAACGTTATTTCCCCTCTCGTCTGTTCCAACCACTCAGCATCACCAGTATACTAATCACCTGCCTGAGCATATGTCATCATCTGCACCTGTTTCTTTCTGGTACATGCCTTAAGTTAGATGATTTTATGCTTGAATGATTCAGTGTGTGGCTTAAGAAACAAAAAACATTCCTCTGAAAATGGTCAGGTGCAGGGACTGGACTGAAAATGAAAGCCAAAAACTTGCCAAAAATGAGAGCCAAATGTCCTTCAGGAAGCCTGGAGAACTATTCCTCAAGAATACATTAAAAAAACAAGAAAATCTGTCTCTTTATAAGCAAAATAAAATAAAAACAAGCATTAGATCAAGACTTTTGCCCAGTACTGTAGTTTCAGACTGTATTATTATTTCTTTATATGTTTTAATCCATAGTGTCTAAACTGGAGGAGACTGAAGCCGAGCCTTGTGCAGTCTTGAGAACACCTTGAGCTGAGAAGAGGATGACTAATCCAACTGCTGTTCTACTAAAGAGCAAAGCCTTTCAAATCACATTTTAAGTAGAAAAGGTCACTGAGAACACCTTCTACAATAAAGCACAGGTGAAATATATGGCGATTATATGATTATAAGCACTTTGTCCAGCTAGGCACAAGATTCTGGGTAACAAAAAAAAAAAATCTTCCCCATGCTGTCTTATAAATTATATCTCTAAAATACAGAGTATTTGAATTTGTTAAAATATTCCAGAGTATCCAGAAGAAGCATTCACAAGAAACAGCAGTGTATTCAGTTTTGGGGACAGATGTGAGAGCAAGTATAAAATATAATCTCCTTGAAAAAAAAATAATTCCAATCTCGATAACAAAGTGGGAAAACTCTTACATGTAAAAACAAATCAAACAGAAATATCTCAGTTCTAAAAACACAACTGAGATAATATTTCCACTAAGAAACAAACATATAAAATAAAAACAGACGATTAAACACTGAGTAAGCTCTATGGAGAAGAGAAAATCTGTAAATTATCCAATAACAACAGCACAAAATATTCTAACAAAACAAGCAAAGTAATTCAAGTCAGGTAATCTTCTACCACTTTGAATCAACATCTCTATAGTGAATGCATCTTTTAAGCTCAGCCCTGACACCCTGCTTTATCTTACCCATTCTGATGGCACTCCTCAGGGTACTGCAGTGTCCCGTCCTCCTCACCACTGCTCCAATTTCCCTCCGGCTGCTCCTCTGTTTCCCTCTCTGGATCGGTGCCCTCCATTGGACAGAAAAGAAGCAGGCACCGGGCAGCTCAGCCCGACCGCCTCCTGTATCAGCTCCTCTCCCAAAGGAGCATGGAGCACAAGTGTTAAATCCCAGGCTGGTATTTCAGCAGGTAGTCACTTGTTCGTGCCCAAATGAAACTGCAGCAGCTGCGAGTTCATTAGACGAGCTCTGTGATTAGAGTTGATCATCCTCTGCGGTTCAGAGTGTAGGTGCAGTAATGCCTCAAGACGAGCTGCTCCGTAGTGATTTGTGAGCGAAGGCGCTCCCATAAAGCACTTACGCAGCACACAGTGCCTCTTGAGTCACTATAACCATTTCAGACAGCTGCACTTACTAGAGGACTATCAAGGGAATCAGCGTCACATGAGGTTTAAGACACATCCTCACCTGTACGTAGGATTTAACAGATGTTTCATTGTTTTTTTGGTTTTTTTTTTTTACAAAGCCTTCTGGGGCTTAGAGACAACATATCTTTAACTAGATAACACTTTTAGTGTTGTTTGCTGAAAACATTGCTATAAAACTTTTTTTTTCTACTCTGGATTGCAGATTGCAACATGTACTGTAAAAGATGCACTCATCAGCAGTCTGATGTGTCTGAGCTGTGATGTATATTGATGTGGTGAAATCAGAGCAGTGCACTTGCAATTGAATGCCTTAATAATATTCGTTGTATTTCTACACAGATAAGGAATAAACCTCAAACTTCAAAATACATCCATGAAACAGGAAAATCTAAACCTGGACATGACTTACAGGATGATGATGATGATGATGATGATGATTATTTCCTAGATTTAAAAAAAATGTTACAGGAACTGATTATTTATTTATTTATTTATTTTGCATTGTTTCTTTTTGGAACTAAAGAAATCGATGAATCGATGATGAATCAAGCCGTCCAGAAAGGAACAAGTGAACCAGTGTGCGTTATGGTTTTGATTTACAGTAAGCATGTGATGAAATGAATCACACAACAGGTGCTGGAGCTCTCAAATGAAAGATTTTGCCACACAGGCGTCTCTGAACACTGTGCATGAACTGTAGTGATTTTTTTGGTATAAAACAAATTTTATTGCACATATTTATTTATATTCAAACTTTTAAATGCTCACCTTTAAGAGTGATATCCACGGTTTGGAAGTGATGCCCGCTCAAATCCGCTCCGATATCCGATTCAAATAAGCTGTGGGAGAAAAAAAAAATGCACGACTGAGAAATAGCTGTCCAGTGGTGTGTGGGTTTAATGGCTATTCCACTGGTTTGGACGGCATGAGTCCGAAACGCGTCCTAATTCCTGAGCGTCAGCGCAAATCGATCGGTTAATCAGCTTCCCGTCAGTTCCCGCTGCTCTCCATCATCTCCGCCACATCAGCCGCGCGACTCGGGTGTTGTTGTTGTTTTTGTTTTTTGTTTTCCTCGTGGACCGTGGACAGATGAAAGGTGTCTTAGGAAAGTCCTGCTCACCAAAAAAAAAAAAAAAAAAAGGTGACCACTAAAACTCGGTGGAGGGAAAAACTGCCCCGAAAGCGAGCAATAAACACACACATAGGAGTTTTGTCTAACGTTATGGATGCGCGCGAGCTGCTCTGCTGCTTTCCCACGGTTACCTTCACAGCTAACATTAACCCGTGCCTGGCTCTTACACCAGCATTACCGGGATTCATGATGGGTTTCAACACTACGCCACCGCATACCCTAACCAAAATGATTACATTAATATGAAATGACTTGGCTACGTGTCCATAGGCAGACAGAAAAGAAGCAGTACCCTATATGTACACTATTTATAGTCCATGCCTACTGAATGCACAGAACATAGTCTCAAGTGGTATGCAACATTCTGTGGAGGTGTACTATTCAGTCAATTTACTGTGGGATTAGGTAGACATGTATCAGACCTACAGCAGTTTTGCATATGTCAAAATGATGTGCTTAAATAGTACAGCTCACTCATCGTCTATAACGCTTTATTCTATATACAGTATGACAGGGGGAGACACCAGGAGACTTGAGGTGGGGTACATCCTGGATGGGGTGCCAATTCATCGCAGGGCAAACACACTCACATTCACACACTATGGGTCAATTTGGGAACGACACTTCCCAGAATACCTGCATGTCTTTGGACTGTAGGAGGAAACCAGAGTACCCGGAGGAAACCCGCCAAGCACAGGCGGGAATTGAACACGGACCCTGGAGGTGCAAGGGGACAGTGCTAACCACCACACCACAACGCACTACAATAGCAACACAAGATAATAATACAGAACACTACAGTACTGTATATGCTGTGAGTACAGTGTGTGGGAACCTGACCATCACATGCATTGATGCTTGTTGAACATCCAGTTCCAGAAATTGCTGGTATAAGTCAGTTCAGTTCAGTTTTATTTGTACAGCAATTTTAACATTAGATGTTGTCACAAAGCAGATTTACAGAAATAAAAATGTGTGCTATAAGTTCAAAAGTGCAGCTGCATTAATATAAAGTACACTTTGTTGTGATTTACTGCTGACTGACAAAGATTTGGGTATACACCTGTTCATGCCTAATCAGAGTAATTGCAGCCGTAAGTCATTAAAGTAAAACACTTTTGGATTAAATGCAGGCCATCTTCATGCTTGCTAAGTAAAACTATAATAACCTGAAAAGATCGAGCTTTGAACCACATTTTGAAATGTGGCTGGGGAGATTTTCCCCTCCTGCCAAAAAATGTTAAGATGATGATGTTGGACAAGGAAGCCTGGCATATAGTGAGAATGTTGTGAGTTTAAGTCAGAGCATCAAAAATCTCTGCTGGGTCCTTTCACTAGCACTGTTATTGGTTTTGGGTGCCACGCAGCAATTCACAGCAATAGATTAAAAATAATAATAATAACCTTATGGGACCATGGACATATATGCAATTTGACAATGACATGACTGAACAAACATTATGTGCTGATGGATTGTATAGAGCTCTGTGTCACCTGAGTTCTCCACTCCAACCTGGACATTTTTACTCTGTGACCAGGCTGCATGCTGGAACTGTTAATCCCCTAGTTCCAGTAAAGCTATTAATGCTATACTGTACATCCAATACAGTTTTTTTGCTTTCGGCTTTGTGGTGAAAGGACTAACATGAGTATAATGATGATTATGTATCCACAAATCTGTGTATTGTATTTAGTACAATCAGTTGTTGTGTATGTACAGTAGTATACTAAATAGCAAACCCATGTCAAATTAATTGGTATGCACAAGCTGTGAAATATTTTGCCACTAGCTTAGGTTTACTAAATAATAGACTAGTAGGTATTAACTTGCATGTCAGCACATGATAAAATAGCCCAGCATACCTTAACCTCAAATAGAGGAAGGAAAGTATCCACAGAGGAAGAGCCAGAGGAAAAAAATGAAGGGGCAAAAAAGCTTGTTTGGTACTTCTTGCATAGATAGACTGTAGGCCACTTACTTTAAAAAAAATCTGTAATTATCAATTACTAAACAATAGTATTTTATTGGGGCAGCATGGTGGCGTAAAAGTTAACACTGTTGGTTTGCACCTCCAGGGTCCGGGTTCATTTCCTGCCTCAGAGTCTGTGTACATGAAGTTTGCATGCTCTCCCTGTGCTTGGAGGGTTTCCTGAGGGTACTCTGGTTTCCTCTCACAGTCCAAAGATATGCAGAATAGACTAACTGGCATACCCAAATTGCCGTAGTGTGTGAGTAAGTGTGTGTATGTGTGTGTCCTGCGATGGATTGGCACCCCACCCAGAGTGTACCCTGCCTTGTGCCCTGTCTCCTGGGGTAGGCTCCAGGCCCCCAGTACAGAAAAAAGCAGTAAGAAGATAAATGAATGAGTGAATGGTATTCTATTAGAGTGACACGGTAATACAGCAGGTAGTGTTGGTGCAAAACAGCTACAGTGTACTGTATTTGTGGCTTTTTCTAGGTCAACCCCTATGTGTGTGTCTGTGGTGCCCTGTGATGGGGTGATGGCCCCAGCACTTATTTCTCTCAAAAAATTGTTAAAAGAAATGTTCATTCATAATAAGTGAATTGGCAGAATATATCATATAATCATATAATTAATTATGTTTATTTGGTTTTTTTTTTTTTTTTTACATTACTGCAAAAATTTCATTCAAAAAATAAAGGTAATTTAAATAGGTGCTTAATTGCCAGTTAATTGAGCAAAGTGAAATGCACAGTTCTAGTATTGCACAGACTCCAATGAAAGCTGAATGTGGGTCAGCATGTATTCATTAATCAGCATTAAATGAGAAGTACACCGGCCCTATGCATCACCATCAAAAGAGCAATTTCTCTTCTTAGTGTTTATTCATCCTGAGAAACCCTGTTCATACGAGAAAGGCTCATAAATCACCAGACTCTATTATACATTGCTCAAACAGATTATTCATTTGTTTAGCTTAATTAGCTTATCAAAACAGCATTTGTTGACTACCTGTCATTACAATATGATAATATGGCGAAGGCTTTTACCAATTAGTAAAAGGAAAGCAAAGACATGGAGAGAACATTCTGAGCATATCAGCCAGTTGCACAGAAATGTGCAAAGAATAATTCTCTCAATCACTAATACACACAGAACAGCAGTGTGATGATATGATGTGATAATTAGAATCCCCCTCACTTCTCAGCCACAGTGTCTTCTAAATGCTTCCACCAGCTGACTCATTTGCTCACTCACTCATCCACTGACACAAGTACTTCAGATATCTTTTATCACAGAGATGAACCGAATCAGCTGACCTCGAAATACAGTCCTAAAACCTTCTGACAACTGATGATAAGGACAAGTACACCGTGTATAAGGGTAAATATGTTCTATGTATTTCTAGCTATTGTAAGGAGCACCTTAAGGAACATTTTATTTTATAATTATCTGCTTTAACTAAGTACTTAATGATGGGTCTAAATACTTACGTATGTTAAATATTTCAGTCTAAACACTTTTTTTTTACTTTGTATCGTGTGTAGAATAATGAGAAATAAAGGATTTGAATTCATTGAAACAGCAAAATGTGGAAAACTGGAAAGGGTCTGAAAACCTTCAGTCAGCACTGTATAATCTACATAAAAATATCAACAAGTGAAGTGAATACAATCGATTATCTTATTACAGGGGCACATGTCAAGGAATGGATGTATCTGACATCAAGTGAAAAGTTGATTTTCAAAGTTGATGTGATGAAAGCAGGAAAAATGGGACTTTGATTAGCAACTTATCATGGCTAGTCAACTGAGTCTCAAAAATGGCAGCTTTTGTGGGGTGTTACCAGGGATCAGATTTATATGCCTGACAAAAGTAGTCCAATGAAGGGCAAATGGGCGGCAAAGAGGCAGACTGGTGAGAGTACTCATGCTGTCCCCTGTTCACCGCTGAAGGTGCCTACGATGGACATGTTATTGTCAGAATTGAACCACAAACCAGTGAAGGAAGGTGGCCTGGTCTGATGAATCCCATTTTCTTTTCCATCATGTGGATCCCTGGATGCATGGAACAAATGGCACCACGATATACCAGAGGCAGAAAACAAGCTGGCGGAAGCAGTTTTACATTTATGTGTATTGCATCAAACTATCCAGTGATTAAAATTTAAAGTCAGACTGTTCTTAGCAATTCTAGTCATAATGCTATCCAAGGATTTTGATTATGACTTCTACTGTATGTGGTACCATCCACAGTAATGTCATCCACAACCTAGATTTTTAGGCTATTCATGCAGGGAACAGTAGGGTTGAGATCTGGTAACTGTGAAAATGAAAATGTAATGATTTACATAATTTTCATCAAACCAGTCAATGATTCACATTATGCCATCATATGGGGTGGGGCCACCCTGGAAGAGACCACTCCTATCCGGATAAGAATGCCTTATCAAAGGACAAAGAGGCAACAATTTCTCACCTATATATATTTAGTCACCTTTCTCTGTGAAATATTCCAGTACTATTCTTGAAAACAAATTCCTGTGAATACAGGGAATTCGCTAAATTGGAGAGGCAATGTTAGCACTCTGATTCTTTTTAGTATACTAGTTGTTAGTATACAGTGCATGAGAGTTAGAGTGCTATAAATGAATTATTGAAAAGCGAAGATTCATTCATTCTTATTAGCAAAGTAGGTCAAACCAGTACACCCAATCACATTAGATATGAACCAGAAAAAATGCTCTTATAGTAATATGGCAGTTCATTTGTACACTACTTAACAAACAAAAGGGAATGGAGAGCACTTACAAGTTTTAAGGTATCTGCTAAACAGAAGATAAGCAACATAGACGATTGGCAGGTGCAGTGTCATCCATTACAAGCTGCCAATGCCTAGGCTCTTGATTTACTCAGCCATAACACTCTTGCCCTGAGAATTACAACCATTGCCAACAGTATAATGTATTTTTTAAAAGACAGCTCTGCTTCAGGCATAATTTGGGTTTTGATGGAGAAAAAAACTCTAAAAAGCAGTGCTATTGACCTTGATGGTAAGCTGATGAGACAGGCAAAAATTATGTAGCATTATTATGTAAAAAGTTGTTGCTCGTAAGTATTATTTCCAAAACGTTTAACTCCACTAAGAAGAGGTGTTTTTTAAAATTACATTAGCACTGCGATAAAACTATGGCATTATAATTTTAAAACAGGATATGTAGGCAATGTTTAGTTCTCACGGCTAAGCTTTCTTATCCCTTTTAAATTAAATAATTTTGTATAATCATGTTTCAACCAAGGAACATTTTATATTATTCTTTGCTTATGGTCTTATTTTATTTCTGATAAAAACTTAACAAAATAAACAGATTTTTTGAACTTATTTCTCAAATATTAACCATCCATCTACATAACTTGTCTTTTGTATGTACTATACATTTTAATAAGATTAAAATATTATAAACTGTTATAATATAAACTGTTGTTTTCATGTTGAGACTGTGCACAAGAAAACAGTATAATGGAAGATTCTGTAAAAATGAAGATTCACAAGAACCTGTTAGGATCATGTGCATGTGCCCAGTGTTGCTTAGATTATCAGGGCAGCATGTTTCTGACTAAGTTAAGCAGCCATATGGAGCCAACATAACTGAAAACACAATATACTGTATACAGTAGACTGCGCAACCATCTTCAGTCTTTGAAAAGCTAGAATGTTAACCAAAAAAAAAATAACATAGTGGCTAGTGAGGAATGTAATTGAACTTTTTCTTGTGAAGGGGATCATTCTTCCATTCAGTCCTGTTTTAGGACTCTATTTATTTATTTATTTATTTATTTATTTTGTAGATATTTATTACTTTTGTAGTTATTTACAACTGTGAGCAACTGTAACCAAGAATAAGCAATTTCCCTCTGGGATTAATAAAGTTCTTTGTATCTTGAATTGCATATACTGTAGTAGACCTAAAATATTTATTTTTTGAAAGGGAGGCCAAATCGAATATACCTGATCATGGTGCGTTTAAAACTTTTTTTTAATGATTATTATTATTTATAGATTTATTTAATCATGTGTGTGTTTGTGTGGGTGGGACACACACACAAGGGTCTAGGGTTCAGGGCAATAGTAACAGCAAAAGACAGCATCAGGTTTTTCCCTGCCGTAAGCCCATTATACCGTCAGATATATTGGCACTTGGCTGACAGGAGTGCAACCTGATGTCTTCTGCAGTTGTGGCTTATTTGTTATGTGCATGCTGAGATGCATTTCTGCTTACCGCGGTTGTAAAAATAATTATATAAATTATATCTGGGAATTTTCCTCTGACTGTTGCATGAAATCCCTGAAGATCAACAGTTTCTGTATTACTCAAACAAGCCCACCTGACACCAACAACCATGCCACAGGAAATGTTTGACTTCAGCATTAACTGAAGCTTTTGACCTGTACCTGCATTTATGCATTTGTATTTTATGCAATTGTGCTGCTGCCATATGATTTGCAGCCTGGTGAGCTACATACAGTAGTGTTCAAAATAATATCAGTCCAACATCAGTAAACAGATCAATAATTGTTTTTGGGAGAAATTATATTTCTTCATGGTAAATATTTTACTTGT
>JAOVVB010000050.1:9291489-9303472 GCA_028570985.1 Heterobranchus longifilis
TTTTTGGATAAATGAACGCGCTCTGAACGTCCTAGACGTTTATGTTGCGTTTTGTAGTGGCGCTCGATTGACTTCTAAACTGGCGTTCGTTTGTCTCTGTCTAACGTCAGCCTGCAGCACAAATTGTAGTTTGTGTGTTAACCTGTGGGGGCAGTGTGTCTGGAACTGGATATGAAAGCCCGCCGCTACTGGGTTCACCCTCTGACTGCACAACGTCGGATTCAAGGATTTTAATTTTTTTTTGGTTTATGAAGAAATGCGAAAATTTCCGCGCAGGTTTTTCAACAATTTATTTTATTTTGCTTTTTTTCGCATTTCCCTATGTATAGCATGTAGGATCATGGGATATATCCGATCCTCCGAAGCGTAAAATGAACGCGAAGAAAATGCACTAGAAGTGTTTTCCTTGCGTTCGTTGGGATTTGAACGGCAAGAAAAAGCTGCATGCAACGTTTTTTGATGCCGTATAAACACGCAGCCGGACAAACGCACGTCACCAAAGCCCGTGTGAACACACTCATTGACTCCTATGTGCAGAAAACCCTTGGCGCTTCATCCACGCTCACCGGACACTACGAACGCCAGAAAAACGCTCGATTTTAACGCCCGTGTGAACAAGGCCTAAGAGTTTTCAGTGAATGTGAGTTCTTACACATCAACACTGGCAAATCATGTCTTCCTGAAGCTTGATTTGGTAATGAGGCATTGTCATGCTAAAACAATCTTCCTTCAACAAAATTGAGACATTTAATTTTAAACATTGTTTTTGAGGAGTTTAATAAACACTATCCATTATCGTTGTAATAGAAATACGTGCAGGTTTTTGCTAGAAAACTACGCTGCTGGTGAAGTTATTTTAAGGGTAGCATTGTCAAAATGAGGCATAGGTTCAAAATTCTTAGCCTCAGTCGTTCGCAGATTTTCCCTTAAAACCTAACTAATAATTGTTCACTGAAACCCCCGCAATTTTTTCGGAAACCGAAAAATATCCTCTGGAATTTTTTTTGCCTTTTTCATCATTTTTCATGCTAAACTTCTCATGTTTCTCATGTTTAACGCTAAAATATTAAGAATAATATAATTTGCTAACTTTGTAACAGAAAAATAATATAATATAATAAAATATAATACTGTATACATTCTTTACTACTGTAGAGAGAACACAAAGCAACCGTAGAGGAAAACGTGACTTGAGATGGTGAATTATTACCTTATTTAACCTTATTTACATACACCAGAGAAAACGATAGCGCATCCCAAAGAAAACGCGAGTGCATGAATTACAGTACATATAGGGATAACATTGGGGTATTTTATATTCAAGAACTGCGGAGACAGCAGTGTACAGTATACGGGTTTACCTTTTTTAAGGGTAATGTATTAAGCGGAGTTTGAAATTAAATTAAAGTGTTTTGGAAGCATATTTGGGGACATATTTAGGATTTAAACTACATAAAGGCATTTATATGCATTTTGACCACAAATTTAGTTTTTCACAAGTCGCGGGTGCTCTAGAAACGTAACCCCTCCGCAAATTTCAGGGGTCGACTGTATTCTAAACATAGGAGTTTGATGGATTTTCCCCGAGACCCGCCTTGTAAACAAATTAGCACTGGCCATACCTCAGCAACTGGGCATGATACAGTAATAAACTTATTCACTGAACGTCAATACCGCTTTATCCTGTGGAGCCTATAAAAGAAGATTTAGGGTACAAGGCAGGATATACCCAGGACGGGGTGCCAATTCATCGCAGGGCACTCACACACACATTCACATAATATGGACAATTTGAGAACACCAATTAGTCTAATCTGCATGTCTTTGGACTGTGGGCGGAACCAGAGTACCTGGAGGAAACCCAACAAGCACAGGGAGAGTATGCAAACTCCATGCACACAGACCCAAAGCAAGAATCCCACACGGATCCTGGAGTTGAAAGGCGACAGTGCCAACCATGAAGCCTCTGTGCCACCACAGGAATAAACTAGGTATCGAAATGGAGCTTATTGAAATCTGAAAATATGCATTGACACAAATCACCCTAAATGTGTCTAAATGCCTGATTTGATGTGTTGGATTACATATGTCTATGGTCACATATGTCACACTTATTTCAAATACACTATACTGTTAGCCATGTATCGTATGTTTTGGCGAAAATTACATTTACATTATATTACATGTAAGCATTTGCCAGATGCTCTTATCCAATTAGTTATGCTCTACTTCTCCTATCAATTTACTCTGCCTGGGCCTCATAAAAAAATTTTTTTTTAAATGAAGGACTTTTAAAATTCACAACCCCATTACCAGGAACAGACTAATGAGTCTGTACCTTAATAATGCTATGTCATGGTGAGGATGGGTTTATGACCACACCTTGAATGCTCATCATCCTTCTGGAAAGGTGAGGAATGATGAGGACAGAATGATTAGGTTATCTATATTTTTTTTGTTTGGTTAATGAAAGTCACAAGTTTGGGTAAAAGGGGAAATAGATTTTAAGTAGGCGACTTAATCTGGCGTTCACAAAGTAATCGCGAAGACCTGACTCTTTAAATAAGTTATTAGCAAGCATGTAAGGAGCCTGTCTAGTAATTAATATTAGATTACAGCCGTGTTGTCGAGAATACCACTGCATGCAAAATCTAATAATCTAAAGTACATAAGGACAACTAGAAACATAATGCTACTGAAATAACTCATGGCGATGGTCTTAATATTCTCCATTAAATATAAACTATTAAATTTCAGGTTACATAAATAACCAAAATTGCTGTGGTTTGTAATGCAACAATGATATATGCATCTAACGTTAGACAGTGCATATTGCACAGCATTGTAAAGCACCCTCAGAGAGTACAACAAAATCCTTTATTGTTCAGGACTTCTTCATCCCTCTACAAGAACATTATAATCTAAAAAACTAAGAGGAAATGTGAAACACTGTCTTCTCTCTGCCTTGAGAGCGACATGGTATGGAGAGTGGCACAGTGATTAAGTCTTTAATAACATTAGATCTTTAAAGTACTTTTCAGACTAAAACATAAGTATAAGTTAATGAAAAAAGGTAAAAGAGTCTAAGTCAATGACTAAAAAAGTAAAAGAGCTAAATCCTTAGATGAACCAGAAGGCCACAGGGAAAGTGTGAGAAGCTACTGATTTTACCCGCAGCACCCTGTACTATGAAACAACAACTCAAAGACATGACTGAAAACAGTATCCATCATTTTATAGTATAATTTCTTTAAAATAAACCTCAATCATGCAAGAGACAGTATTGAGACAGTATTACTTTATATTACAGTGCAAAGGTGCAGTGCTGAGCCTACTTTATTAATATACTGAGCTAGAAATAGCACATAAATTAAAGGAAATTGTCAGCAGGCTGAAAACCTAAAGTAGGCTTCACACTTATAGGGAAAAAAAATGCCTGTGCAATTATGGGAATAAAGTTATAGGAGAAAGAAAAACTCTGAAACTTGCTCAATTTAAGGTCAGTATAACAAGAGATTTTTTTCATCAAGAAAGAAAGAAAAAGCACATGTAATGACTGTCTACTGTAGGGTCAGTTTCAACGTGAGAAATGAAGCCAAAATGTAAATATGTTAGGTTTAAGAAAAATATATTTAAACAGTCATGATCAGTGTATTTTTAGATACAGGATTAAGAAGCGTTTAAAACTGATCAGTGTTATGTTTTGCTGTCTTCTTTAGTGCATTCTATTCCATCACAGAAACTTAACTAAACTTTGAAATCAAGGTCTGTTATGTTAATGTGACTATGGACATGGACTGCACTAGATTCAACCGAAAGCATCATACCATTTGCTAACTGCAATTTAGACTCTGAGGCACTCCTCATGTACTTCTTGACATCATATGGACGAAAAATCAGGGTACGCCTGAACTTGATCACAAGCAATGATCAGTTGCAGTTAATACCCAACTGTCAAGCATCTACATGTACACTTTATACACTGAACACAAAGTTGTACCTTGCTTAGTGAGCGCTTCTCTCAGTGCTGGAGTGATCATCTCCCTCCCCTCTTCCTCAGGCTCAGTCTTCTTTGATCCATTCAGTTTTGACAGTTCTCCCAGCTGAGATGGGTCCTCCTCCATTTGTTTCTGTAGCACATCACACACACGTGAAAAATCAGTTATATTTTACTAATTCTTTTGTGTGGCAATTCATACATCAGCATACTGATTATAATTAATTTATACACTGATCAGCCAGATCCCTCACACTTCTGCCATTTTAACTTCCTAATTTATACTTAATTATCTCAGGCTGAAATTTTCTATCAAAACACAATATGCTAAAAAGAGGCAAGATGGCAAGACTATTAGCCAGAGATGAAGTTTAAAATGTTTTATAATGGCTAATAAAAAGTACAGCAGTTCTGCTTCTGAAACTGATTTATAACTTTTTAAGTGATCTTAGGTGTAAAAATAAAAACTGTTAGTTAACTTGGCAGCTTAGAGAAGACTGATTAGCACTTTATTAGACGTTACAGAGTCTGATATAAAATTGACAGAGAGGACAGTGTATCACTGACAATATTACAGTGGTGTTGAACAGAGACTCGAATATCCAGTTATCGAATGATGAATATCAGCAGCTATGTGCAGCCTCAGGTGTCTGGGGGTCAGCTGTTGAAAACAGTAGCTCCTACCAGTTTGTTGATCATACACTACTTTGTATAAGCCTGTAGATACATTGAGCGTGTGGATGCATTAAATCTGATATTCAGGGGTGGACAAAACACTAACCAGATGCATAATTGTATGCCCAGACTCTTTTATTCATGTACTACTTCAACAAATAAGTATGCTTTGTGCTCTAGGCAATACCAGTGTCATTAAACAACCAATGAAAGAATAAACCACACTTGCTGTTCACTAGAAAAACAAAAGTTTGTATCTGTTAAATACCAAAAATGGATTGTTTTCAATTATTGTTTCACATTATTACTGGAACTAACATTCAAACAAGCCACGCCACAAACGGAGATACCAAATTTCCTCATCTATCTTTCTTATCTAATTAAACTGGCACCGTGTCTTACATTGCATACTTACCTACTCTTCTAGACTGTTACTGAGCACCAACACACACAGGTTTCCAAATTACAGCTTCTGTGTAAATTTCAGGTCTGTGTACAAGTCATCTAAATTTTCAATGTTGCATGTTGTTTAAACAGGCAAGTGTGTTAACTTGTTTTTGCAGCATCTGGACACAGTCATGGTCAGGTCATATTACACTACCCCAGTATGGATTTTTCAATAACACCACAACTCCCAATGGAGTTTGGTCAAGGATGATCTGCTCAGTTCAAATGTTACAGCAGCCCTTAATTTTTAACTATTAAACCAGAGCTTTGTTTTTTATCCTGGAATGAGAAAAAAAGGGTGGCCAGAAACTTCATAATTTTCCCACTGACATGGAAACCCCAAAGCTACCAGGTGGTGTAACCTCCAAAACCTTAGTGTTACAATATACACATCAGCTGAAGTCATTGCGTTCCTGGTGTTGGTCTTCAGAGTGTGATGGGGCCGTTAGTGCCATCCCAAGTCGCAGGCTTGTAGCAGGGGTCCCAAGTCAGTGGACTCTTAGTGACGGTCCCAATTCTGCGAGCTTCCGGTGTGCTCATAGGGTGTGCTCTCTGTGACTGTCCAAAATTTACCCAAGCATGCCCATCTTAGCAACGATTCCAAGCTGGCGCTTGTAGTGACAGTCTCTGAAGTCGGTGTTCTCCCAGCAAAGGTTTCAAGTCGACGCGCTCATATCCCGAGTTGGCATGTTCTTAGCAAATGTCGGCATGCAGGTTCCATGTCAGTGATGTCTTAGTGATGGCCCAAAACCCAAAGTCAGTCTACTTTTAACGACACTCCCAAGTCGATGCACTCCATACAAAATGGGAAGGGTTGCATCAGAATGGGCATTCATCATAAAACAGAAAGAAATATGGAGACCAAGTGATGCCCTGTGGTAAACAAGAACAGGAGCAGCAAGGGGAATTTAGCTTAATCTTTTAGGTTCATGGGTAACCAAAATATGAGACCTCATTTGTGTTTACCGAAGTCCATTTACTGCATGTTACCTCCATCTTCTTTTCCCCAAAGTACACCATCCCTAATAAGGTATACGTCCTTTCCATCACACCTGCTATAAAATCTGGGTATAGTTACAGTCAGAATCCACTTCCGGGTGTTGTTATTCTCAGATTTCCTTCGAGTTGCCAAGCCATGAGCCTAAGCCATCCATGCCAGGGACAGCAGTCATGCAGGTGTTGATACGAGCTGTGACCTGCGTGAAGGCGGCCCTGATGGCTGTCACATTCAGACTGATTTCACTCAGACCAATGTGTAACCAACTAATGTGATATGCTACTGAGTCAACTCACGCCTGTGTCAAAAGTGCCCGAAATGCACCCACACACTCACACATTAATGCGGCCTCACAATTAATGGACTTGATATCTACCATGCAAACGACCAACATCCCCTCATTAACCACTCCAGCACTTTGGATGAACTACCTCATTAAATCAGACACAAAGCTTTCAAATCCGAATGCAGTGTTATGTGATTTAAGCAGCCCATCGATATTACTGCTCAATAGCGGGAGAAACCTGATTAATTCGCTCCAAGTTACTCAGGCAATGTCCTCATCTGCCGTGGATGTGTGACACCTTCCAATATCTTAAATGGGCTCCAAGTGATGAATCAGTGACACAGACGGTGTGAAGAAGAGTCATTACCCCTCCAGTAAGAGGCAAGTGGAACCAGGAAAGAAGTCAGAACCCAGGAGAGACAAGACCATGAAAACAGCATTATTCTAATACAACATTTGATCTGGCAACTCTGTTAGGAATAATGCCAAAGAAAAAATACAGAACTTGGCCCAGCACTTGATTGATTGATTGATTGACTGAGACTCTTTCTCTGTGATGGTTGACCAATATAAGGTTTGAATTGCAAACAGATACAGAAAAAGATTTCAAATTGGGAAAAAAATTTGTAATGTGCACTGTTTATAACAGGGTCCGCTCATAAAAAATTATGGAAAAATCATGGAATTTAGATATCATGTTTTCCAGACAGGGTTAGTGGTGGCTTAGTAGTTAGCACTGTCAACTTGTACCTCCAGGGTCCGGGTTCGATTCCCGCCTCTGTGTGCATCGAGTTTGCATGTTCTCTGTGCTTGGTGGGTTTCCTCCGGGAATTCTGGTTTCCTCCCACAGTCTAAAAACACGCACATTAGGCTGATTGGCATTCCCAAATTGCCCGTATTGTGTGAATGAGTGTGTGTGCGCGCATTTTTGATTGTGTGCCCTGCAATGAATTGGCACCCTGTGCAGGGTATACCCTGCCTCGTGCCCCAAGTCTCCAAGGCTCCAGGGACCACGTGACCCTGTATGTAGGATAAAGTGCTATGGATGCTGAGTGAGTGAGTGAAAGTCATTTTCAGGGTTTAAGTTGATATTAAGCCTCCGTCTGATAGCTCGGTGTAATCTGTTCAGTGAGAGGTCTGGGTGTGGCTATGTGCACTCACAAATTATAGCATAAAAACTATAGCGTAGATGAAGAAAAACAGTGCATGACCATTCTCAGTGTTTAAACAGTCACTTTACCTTAAAACAGGTTATAGCCAGCCACACAGAGATTTTGGGACGTGACAATAGACAATGATTATCTGCGAGGTCCTACACAAACATAACAGGTTATTTGAGTATAAAATAAATAAGTAACAAAATCAACACACAACAATTCACAGTATCTGAGTATACAAGCTTAGTAATTGCTCCATCCCCTCCCCTCACTCCGAACGTCACTGGTAGCCAGACAGCAACACAGAGGTTTATTTTGGAAAAGCTTTAAAGGTATCAAAATTAGAGAGTGCCCATCCATACACAGCAACAAAACAGACCAGCAGATCACACTGTCAGAGTGTGTTACAATGTCATGACAGAGCAAGATAAACAGGTTACAAAGATGCATATAATGGCTTTGTGTGTTTTGTAGAAAGCACATAATTGCTCCACCCTCCACTCTTAGTAGCAGCTGCATTTTTTGTGGAGAGCTGGCTGGGGAGTGGTAATTTGGACAATAACCAATGAGAACAAATTACTTAAAGTATAACCCTAATCGCATTTTTGATTAAATAAAACCCACAATTGTTTGCTTGAAATTGAGATCTCAACTCTGGCCAATTTTATATGGTACAGTACCTACATTTAATAAATGTTTACATTACTGTAGCAGACCATAGGAGCTATATTTCCTACCAGAGGTGTGAGAGAACCAGGAAAAATCATGTGTCTGCATTTGTAATGATGATCTACTCCACATTTGTACAGCAATAGCCTAAATCCTGTTTGAGTGCCAAGTGTGCATCAGGTCTTCCCGAGTGTAAAAGGGAGGGAGCATTATTAAGAGAGGGGTAAATAATTTGTAATCATATCCGTTCATCCGAGGCCACTTGTTGGTGAAAAATGGTGTCAATAAACATGCTCTAAGCACCAAACGTCAGCAACGGATGGGTTTGGAGTAAGATGGTGCGTGCATGACTCACTCACTCCATTTATTCATTTATTCATTTCATACATTTAGTCATTGTTTGTTTAGATACAGGGAATTGAATATTTAGTACATAATATTATGTAATGTACACATTAAAAAAACCTTCACAGCTTCAGAATCTGACACTGAGTCAAAACATTGCATAAAATGTATTAAGAAAAAAATATATATTCACTATATTGCCAAAATTATTCACTCACCCATCTAAATTATTGAATTCAGGTGTTCCAACAGGTGTTCACCTAGACATGTGACCAATAAACATTTGTGAAAAAACTCAGAAGTTCTGTAAATGCCAACATGGTACCGTAATAGGATGTCACCTGTGACGAGAACTGTTTATGCAATAAGTCCAATCATGAAATTTCCTCACTACTAAATATTTTACAGTCAACTGTTGGTATTATAACAAAGTGGAAGTGACTGGGAACGACATCAACTCAGCCACGAAGTGGTAGGCCATGTAAAATCACAGAGCAGGGTCAGCGGACACTGAGACACATAGAGGGCTCCAACTTTCTGCAGAGTCAATAGCTACAGGCATCCAAACTTTATGTGACCTTCAGATTAGCTCAAGAACAGCACATAGAGAACTTCATTAAATGGGTTTCCATGGCCGAGCATCCACGCCTTACATCACCAAGTGCAATGCAAAGCATCGGATGCAGTGGTGCAAAGCAAGCCGTCACTGGACTCTAGGGCAGTGGAGACATGTTCTCTGAAGTGACGAATGACACTTCTCTGTTTGGCAATCCGATAGACGAGTCTGGGTTTGGCGGTTGCCAGGAGAACGGTACTTGTCTGACTGCATTCTGCCAAGTGTAAGGTCTGGTGGAGGAGGGGATTATGATGTAGGGTTGTTTTTTAGGAGTTGGGCCGTAGTTCCAGTAAAAGGAACTCTTAATGCGTCGACATACCAAGACATTTTGGACAATTTCATGCTCTCAACTTTGTGGAACCAGTTTGGGGATGGTCCCTTCCTGTTCCAAAATGAAGCAAGGTCCATATGGACAGGGATGAGCAAGTTTGGTGTAGAAGAACTTGACTGGGAGTGCGATCCAGGCCTACTCATCCAACGATCAGTGTCAGACCTCACAAATGCACTTTTTGGAAGAATGGTCAAAAATGGTCAAAATTCACATTAACTCATTCCTAAACCTTTTGGAAAGCCTTCCCAGAAGAGTTGTTGTAGCTGCAAAGAGTGGGGCAACATCATATTAAACCCTATGGATTAATAATGGGATTTTATTCACGTTCATATGCATGTGAAGGCAGGCGAGCGAAAACTTTTGGCAATACAGTGTATATTGAACAGAAAAAATTAGGGGATTTTTCCAAGCATAACCCCAGAACTACAAACTGAGTAGAAAAATAAACAAAATACACCACAAACCGATACCAATTACACATTCAATCACCACTTCACCATAATAAATTTCTCCTGTAAAACATTCCATCTAAAAAGGTACAACTTATAACCAGTTGTACTTGATATAAACCACATAAAGGAACTAAATTATTTACCTATTCTTGAATTACACATATTATTGACAGGATAAAGAGCAGAAATAATTATACACCTACTCAAGGAACCTGTAGAGATATCCCATTTCCAAGATGCATCATGACACTTGACAGAAAAAAAAGCCTTTAAAATATTTCCTGTTTAAATAAAATAATTATTATTCTTGGGATAACTGTGTACCTGTTCTTTTCACAATGTAATCAATAATTGCTTTTGCTTTGTAGCAACAGTATACACTGAGTTTCCATAAACCAATTTTTTAGCTGCCATCAAGCACCAAAAATGACTGAGGAGATCTGAAATTACTGGAATTGTGTTATGAACTGTCCAACACATTATCAAAACCTGGAAGGATAGTGCTGAACTTTGTGGAAGAAATGTCCTTGGAAAAAAACATGAATGGAGATCAATTAAACGCTGGGCGAAGTAGCAGCATAAAAAATTTTTTTTTTTTTAAACTGTCAGCAGACGTCACAACTATGTTTAATAGTGGAACTAAGAGCGTTTTCACACTCACGGCGTGACGAGAACTGTTTGTGCTGTGTGTCCATAAGAAAACCACTTGTTATCGAGACTCATCAGAAAAGCACAGGGGCATGTGGTCAGACTGACCTTATTCCAAAGCAATAGGTACATTGGGGTAAGAAGAGAAGCGAATGCACCCATCATGCACAGTGCACACTGTAAAGGCCTCTGGAGGCAGTGTTATGATCTGGGGTAACTTCAGTTGGTCAGGTTTAGGCTCAGCAATGTTATGTCACGATAAAATGAAGTCAGCTGACAACCAGAATGTACTGAATGAACAAGTTATTACATCTATGGCGTTTCCTTCCCTGAGATTACAGCCATATTCCAGGACCCAAAGTTTTTTTACATTTTAAGAGTGATCCTTGGTCATGAAGAATCATTTTCACACATGAATTAGCTGCCACATTGTGTGGTCTAATTAAAGCTAAAGGCAGTCAAATGAAATTAGAGTATGCATTTTTTATGACCAGGTGTTATAACATGGAGCCTCACAAAAATAACAATGATGGTGCTACATCCATTATGAGATAGATAAAATGAATCATAAAGGCAGCAACCTGTACAGTATTATTAATATCACTGTCTACAGAGTCAGGCAAAAAAAGAGAAATGCGCTGGATGGCATAAACAGACAGGTCCATTAATCTTCAAGTCCATGCATACAGTAAAAACAAGAAGCAAGAGACTGTTATAGTGTACAGCAGTGTACTGTAGTAGTAGACCAAAAAATGATGGAGGAGCCTGACTGGGGATTGCAGAGGAAATCTTTATGTAGAGGTTTGATGCAGTTAGTTCAATCAAAGGCAATGCATACAATAAATCAAAGGCAAAACCAACAATAAATGTTAGTGGGTTGTGTGCCAGGTTGAAAGAAATGAAAGCAGGAAAAAAAACACTGGTAAAAATGATAGATCTACGAGCTATATATTGTATACCATTTAGACCAAGAATCTTCATTTCTAGAAAACTACTCAATCACATGACAAACGTGCATGTATGTTGCATCACAGGATTAAGACTTAACACAATACATAATATAGCCCACTGAACTGAAGGGGGATGTGCGCTGCTCCGTCACTTAGTGTGTGTGTGTGTGTGTGTGTGTGTGTGTGTGTGTGTGTGTGTGTGTGTGTGGTAAGAGGGGGATCCATCTCATGAATCACTCCTCCATACAGACCTGCAGAGTGGGCGTCAGTGATCACAGTTCACAGTTACGTAAATCCTCGCAGCGCCTGCTGGAGCTGCTGTCTACTGTAGCAAACCATCTGCCGCTCAGTCTCCTTCAATGGAGCTACAGATTCTCTCTATCCATCTCCTCTTACATCTATACGCCATGTTT
>JAOVVB010000050.1:9304855-9317445 GCA_028570985.1 Heterobranchus longifilis
ATATTGTATATGTATAAATATATATATATATATATATATATATATATTTTATTTTTTTTTTAAGATAAATTAACTTCTCCCTAATGATATGTTCAATGTTCCTCACTATTCCTGGAGGAAAACTAGGATGCTAACACTGACCTAACGAGCTAACTGAGGAAGCTGTAAGCATAAAAGGGATGTATTTTACCTACAGCATAATTCCAACATATTACAAGCATGCCCTGATACTAAAAAAAGTGGAGTGTTTCTGACCGTGTTGTAATGGCCGGCATATACAGAGTTCCCCAGCCCGAAGACAGCGTATCTCATTCCTTTCAGATAGGTTTTGCCATAGCGGAAGTCTGTGGATGCCTCCTCCAGCCATTTACAGAACCATTCAGCGTTCTCTGTGGGCTTGCCTTCAGTGTACGTGGCCATGAGGAACACACAAATCAATTTACTGGTGCACTGTAAAGAGGAAGAACATAGTTATAAACATTAACTAAACACTGGCAAATAACAACATGAGATCAGTAATAGAGCAGTAATTAGTAGGGATAGGAATCAGTAGGGACCTCCAGATACAATACCTCACAATAACTAGGTGCCAATTCAATTCATATTGTTTTTTTGAACAATATTAAAAAATATTATTTTATAAATAACATCCCACTTTGATATTTACTTTTACAATTTTATAGAAAAAGATTTCATTACTATTCTAAACATACTTAGCAAATAATAAAGCAGACAGAATGCTGTGCTGTTTTGCAATATACTGTATGAACAGTGTAGAGTGCACCACCCAGGATCATAGAGGAACTGCAACATTTTACAACCTCAAATGCAAACAAAAATTTAGTCAGCTAAATTATAAAAGCATCACAATACAGAACTGAACTGACTGAAAAAAATGACTTTTTCCCTAATGTTTAATAATAAGACATTACACTGATATAACCTGCACTATGTTAAATGTACAACGACAGCGTGTACTGGTATAATAATTTTCATCTTGATATGTATATACGTAACCAGGCAACCCTTTTACATTCTATTCAAAGTGATTCCAATACACTTATTTCCAGAATGCTCTACATCCTTTAAATACTAGATTTACCTTAATACCAATACCATGATGGTATTTTCAACTCACAATTTTATTTGTATAGATCAATCAAAAGAATTTAACATCATAAATCATAAATTATGTTCTTTATACAATGTTATATGCCTGCTTTGTGTTGTAATTACTGCACCAGATTATTGTGGTGGTGTACGCAGGCAAAATGATGTCATGGTCCAAATATTTATGGACCCAACAACTGTAAGTCTATGCTTGCTAAAAAAACTAAAAAAACCCTAATAACTATGGAGTTGTCATTGAATGTTCAGTGGTCACATGTCTGCATACATTTTGCCCATTTAGTGTATAGTAGTGTGATATGACTTTTGTGATTTGATCACATTATTTTGCAATTTAAAAAATAAACATTTCTCAATGTAGACAGTACTTTCTTAAATTTTTCTTCTAGGGAACCTAACTTGAATGTATTTCTTAAAATGTAACCAATCCTGTTAATACAGAGTCATTAGAAACGTTTAACTTGAAAGCAGTGCACTTTCACCCTTCCAGTAAACACAAGCATGTCCACTATGTACAACTTAACTTGGCTTAATTTTCAGATGTAAGAAAATAAACTCTGATCGAGACATGATGTGCAAAAATCTGCCAGCCATTTTACGCAACTTTAATCAAAATACGTTTCGTAATTTTTCATTTTTTACATACATATATTTTTTTAAACTGTATCAGTATTAATGGAGAAACCTGACATGACAAGAACTACTACGTGTTACTTTCTCCAGATCAAATAGTTTTGCAATATACACTGATCACAACAGATGAGGAGGAAATCGATTCAGTTATGAATTGCAATTCTTTTGTGCGACAATTTACGTATCGCCTTAATGTCTCCAAAATAATTGTTTTAAAATGTTTTTTTACATTTATAATGGAAAAGAACCGGTCAATCAGCCAGTAACTAGAATTAGCTGGCTTTTAGTATGATTAGTCATGTGTGATCCTGAGCCTCAGATGTAACCGATTCTGTACAGAGCGCAGAAGCTTCCGAGTGGCGCAACAGGTACACATTTTTATGGCGATACATCAACAACAACATGCCTTTTTCTCCAAACTCTGTAAGCAAAATTTTTTTGCGGGTTTTCCTTGCTTTCAGGATTAACACCGACTGGTCTGCTTCGCTACGGTTTTCTCACTTCCTCACATCCTTTGCAAAAGTATCCTCCGTATCCTCTAACCTGCCCTTTGCAAAAGGATGTGGATAAATGTAAAGTGGGTTTATTGGCTCTTTCTAAGAACGTTGACACGTTAGAGATGGCTTTTAAAGAATCCGCTAATAGTAACATTGATAGGGAAATTATTTTTCGCCAGTCGGTGGATGCTAGCTTGACAGGGTTGGAAAACTACATTCGGGAGGCCCTGGAAAAGCTGGAGAGAGCGGTCGTTGACTGTTTTCTGCGGAGAGACGCAATGTGGGAGAAACAGCTAAAGAAGCTACGTCTCACAAGCTGTCGGACTCTCCGCCAACCACCGGCCTGCTCCCCAACACCATCACCCCCTTCTGCACAGCTCACGCCTAGCACTCTAGTCACGGCACCCCAGGGCACTGTACTACTCCCAGGAAGCCATGTCACGTATGATGTTCCCTCAGCTGTTGCAACTCATCCATCCAAGCTGCGTACATCACCAGAGCTGACGGCTACATCCTCCTGTCCTCCACAACCACCCATCCGCAGGGAGTTTCCGCGGTTTAGCGACTACATAGAGGAAGACAACGCGGAGGAAGAGTGGAGGGACGGCATGCTTAACTACAAGAACCCCAGGGTGGCTGACTGTGTCAGACCCACAGGGAGCGCAGAGGTGCAGAAGGAGAAAGAGGGATCAAACATGGAAAGGGGCGGCATGGCAGACAAGGGTGACGGGCTGAAGCGGAAGGCTCCGCAGAGCAAGGAGGAGGTGAAGAAAGACACTGAGTGATCTTCGACCTCATGCCAAGCTGGATCTTTGGACGAGGAGCCCCTATCAGCGGCCTATCATTTCTCCTATGCGCTGCCTCTAAAGCTGGATCCTCCTTTACTTCCCACCGTATCCTCTAACCTGCCCTGTGACCTGGAGTAGATAGCACAAGCCCAGCAGGACGGCAGCCGAATAGCTCAACTGGCTGCGGAAGAGTACCCTGGGACAACACCAAGCCAAAGAAGCTCCTTTGTACAACACCGGGTGGCGCTGAAGCCAGAGAAGCTCCTTTGTACAACACCCTAGATAAAGACCTCTCAGTTTTTGTAACATTAGTTAACTATATTTTAGCTGAGCGTTAAACCTGTAACTCATGGGAGACTGAAAAAATCCCAAAGAAAAGTACCATTCATGTTGTTTGTTTGTTTACTAAGAGAACTAAAATTACAGTTTTACTTTAACTGAAACCGTTCATAGGATCTAATTTACCACAACAGCTCACCTCATCTGACAATTTGTCCTCCGGGTCATAATCCTTCAAGTCAATTACATCAGACTGGAACCCGAGCGCCTGGACATCATCTGCGAGTTCCCTGGCAAAACCCTGAGCAAAATGATTCAAGTTAGTTATCTCCACATGTGTACAGTATCTCCACTTATATACAGTATCTGGACTTAGATGTTTTGTCCATTATTCCTGCTGAGTGCCAGTGGGGTTAACACAAAACCACTGCCACCAGTGTGCCAATGGCTGATTCAAGAAAATTCAGAAGGAAAATTCTTAATTGGACGATCTCAGGCTTTGCAGGATTACGGTTAAAACTGTTTAAACTAAAACTATATCACATACTGTAGAAGAAAAGAGAAAAGAGTTCATTAAAATGAAATAATTTCAACTGACGTTATAACACAAAAAACAAGTCAGGCAGCTTTCATGCTTCATGGCCTCAGGCTACCACCAAAGAAATTCTCTCTCCATAGTACTGAGGTACTAACCGGGTGTCGGTTCTACAAATCACTGAGCTAACTGAATGTAATCGTGTGTATGACTATAACTAATGCAAACCTTTGCAGTTCCTGTCTGCGACCCATAGAAAATTCGAACACCTGCAACATGCACAGGCTTCTCTTTGCCAGTTGTTTTCTCCTTCTGGTTCTCAAAGTTGGAAACTGGGGCTTTCACAGAATTGATCTGTTCCTTCTGTAAAAAATAAAATAAAATTAAGCAAGCAAGCAATGAGTAATTCCTTTTACACAGATACACCTACTCTAAAGGCCACTTTCTAATATTCACATAGCAGCTCTGCATGTTTATGTGCAAAAGAAAGATGATACATTGCATTCATACCTTTTTCCTGGTCATGTTAACAGTTAACCATAACCCAATAAGGAGGGCAGCTGCAGTGTACAAGTATAATCTGTTGTGCCACACAGCCAAAAGGGAAGCCTCAGCGTAAAGCCAGGCATTGTTCAAAGACCCTGGAAAATAACATTTTAAAAGATATTCATGTCCATGTAGATCAGACCACTAGTACAGATAAAATCACATGCTTTCAATTTCAAGCATTTATCTTGTCCAAGAAGAAAAACAGGTTTGCAATTCAGCTTGGAGTGGTAAGCAAGCTCTTTAGTTTAAACTGATCCTCAGCACACACTTCTCAAATATCCGCAGTAACATATGAGCTTATCTAACCACTAATGTCACACCATAGCAAGCAAAGGAGATGAGAAATAAATCTAATTTATGATTTTTGACTGAGCTGCTTAAAAACATGTATATGTAAATAAAATAAATAAAAAAAAGTAGCACAATTGTTCAAGAGTGTTGTTAATAACAGCATTGCAGATATTTTTCTTGCTTCCATTTAAAGCTCCAGCAATTTTGTCACATATACATTGAATAGTAATTCACAATAAACATATTTATTCTGATAGACAAAACTTGGCAAGATCTTGCTAAACCATTACAATGCTTAGAACAGAACTGAACCAGTGGCATACTGGCATTAGACACTGCATGGTCCCAAAAAAGTTGCACATGCTAAGATTTCATTAAGTCACTTTCAGCTTTGATCACAGCACACAATCGAGTGGACAGTCCATGTGTGAAAATTATTCCCCACACTACTAAAACCACTCTATCACAATTTGAGTCCTGGAATATCCCTGCACCATCAGGGAAGAAAAACTCCATAGATGTGATAACCTGGTACAGATTCAGTACATTCAGGTCATTAGCTGACTTCATTTTAATGACACAAAATATTGCTGAGTCTAGACCTGACCAAATGAAGCAAGCCCAGATCATAACACTGCCTCCAGGGGCTTGTACAGTGAGCACTATGCATGATGTGTGCATCGCTCACGCCACGCTCCCGTCGCTTCAGAATAGGGTCAATCTGGACTCATCAAACCACATGACCTTTTTCCATCGTCCAATCTTAATGCTCCCTATCACATCGAAGCCTTTTTTCTGATAAGTCTCAGTAACAAATGGTTTTCTTATGGACATACAACTGTTTTACTTCTGATCCTGTGAGCTTTCATCACACTGTGTATTGTATGGAAATGCTCTTAAAACACCTATGTATATACTACGGATTTTTACCCTGCAACTTAACCAAGCGTGTAAGTGATCTCTATTCAACCATAAAGCTGACCGTTCATGCAACATCCTTCCAGGTTTTGATGATGTGTTGATGGGTTCTCAGCCTGGCTTCAGTAATTCCAAAATGTTTATTTGTTTGCTTGATAGAGACCATTCTGGAATGACCAGGCAGTGTATTTTTATTTATTTATACTTTATGTAAATAAATCATTTTAAATACTTTATGCTTTTAAAATAATGGATGAATAAGATTTCTCAGTTGTGAGGTCACAGCACCTGAAACCACATTAAGCTGCTAGCAGTCAGTCAGATATAATGCAGTTCAGAGTAAGTGTATTTACCCAACTCCTTGCTCTCCGTGTACACCGCTGGTGTGTTCGCTAACAAGACACAGCGCTAACTAGCAGAGGAATTTAACACCGAGTATGGACTCCACGCTAGCTCAACACACTCACCTGATATTTCAGCAGCAGACACAACGGACAAAGAAAACGTTAATAAAGTTACAACGGAGATGATCATGGCTCTGTGACACTTAGCACTTTATACACGCGGAAAGTAATATCGAGTGAACTGTCTGACTCGGTTTATGACTTGAAGATAACTAAAGCAGCGAAACTCAAAAATGCGAACACAAGGAGGCAGCCATGTTGTTTTGACTGTGGAATTATGGGTAAAGAGGCGGAGCTTATTTCAGGGTGAAATCCAAAATCATTTGTATTATTGTACTGTAGTCAGGTATTGTAGTGTATATTATTTACTTTTCGTTATTTTATTGACAGTTAAATTTGAGTCTAAATAATTGTTTAAAAGGTCATAAATAATGTATATGACAAAAAAAATTTACACTATATAAATTACTGTACATATAGATATCAATATTTCCTCAAACATTCTTAGTTATTTTTAGCAATTTGTTTTCTAGGATCAATTTTAAATTGAATATTTAAAGCATTTCATTAAGAATTTGTATTTGTGAATAAAGTATTTTACCATTAATTTAATTCAAGTTTAGAATTCGAATTGATTTTTTAAAATCCTGTAATAGGTTTGCATGAACTGTACTTCAAATAAGACACAGAAACTGCTTTTTGTAAGTGTTAATATCCTAGACGTCCCTTCCCATGTAACAGTAGGCATGTCATTGAATGTCCTGTAACAGTAGCCAGCGTAATCACCTTTTATGTCATATTGTGAGGTAATAATGCAAAATGAGGCTGATGGATCCCTCTTTCTTACTACTTTACACAAATAAACTCGCACTGGCCATATCTCATCAACTCGACATTACAGTAATGAGCTGTATAACAAAATGGATCTTATTGATTCAGAAATCTGAATATATCTATAACCTCATCTAGGTCAGAGTTAACTCAGTGGTTAAGGCATTAGACTACTTATTGGAAGGTCCCAGGTTCAAACCCCAGCATCACCAAATTGCCGCTTTTGGGCCCTTGAGTAAGGCACTTAACCCTCAACTGCTCGGTTGTAAAAACAGATCAAATAAAGTCGTTCTGAATACGGGCATCTGCCAAATGACATATAACTTAAATATAACCCAAATCACCCAAAGTGCCACTAAATAATTGATTAGATGTGACAGGTCAATTTGTTTCATATTGGACAATTCATTTAAGTCCCAAAAAATTTGACATGATTTGAAATGTGAATATCTGAGTAACTACACATCCTAGACAAACAAAATAAATAGGCTTCATGTTGAAAAATAAAGGATTTATTTATCAAATCTCTAACAATATATTTAAATGGATATAGATTTTATAACTGATTTCACAAAGCTTTACAAATTTTGACTATGCACACTGCCTGTGACACAACACACATCAAGTCAGAAGTCCACCTCCTGCAAAACACGCTGTAGCGTATCTTGCGTAACATTCTTCAGCGCCTCAATGATTCTCTGTTTGAGCTCCTCTAGGCTTGTAGGAAGACCTTTATAGCCCCACAGAAAATAATCACAAAGTGTCAAGTCAGGTGAACATGGTGGCCATTTCAACAGCAAATTGTCATTATCACATTAAACATTAAAAAAATAAGCAAAAGTAAACCATTAAACTTAATTCGTTTTTACACATCTTGTTAAAGTTTAAGATCATTGGAGCAAGACTTGGCATTGTACTGTAATTAGACTAAGAAATTATGGGAACTGGAGACTATCGACAGGGTGCCAATCCATCACAGGGCACACACTCATTCTACACACAATTTGGGAAAGCCAATTAGCATAACCTGCATACTGTATCTTTGGACTGTGAGAGTACCAAGCACAGAGAGAACATGCAAACTCCGTGCACACAGAGACTGGAATCGAGCCTGGCCAGGAATTAAACCCGGACCCTGGAGGTGCAAGGCGACAGTGCTAACCACTACACCACCGTGCCACCTCTGGTAAACTTCTGATAATAGATATTTATATAGTTCAAAAATTACACAGAAAGTATATGGCCACTCAGGAGTGGGTACATTAATCATCACAGTTGCAGTCTTTTTTGTGACACTCTAGTGGCTGTTTCCTCCACAAAACTTTAAGTTTATCCAAACTAGAGTATCAATAATCTTCCATCGAAAAAGTCTCTATCTGTTGCCTTCCATCAGTGCCATAAAGTGTTTAGCGTAGGGCTGTAGTTTGCCATTATGTCTGCAACCTTTTTTTTATTTATTTTTTTATTCATTTAAAAAATGTCTGGTCTAGTTTGGATCATTTTAGTGTTGACATTTACTGACTTCAGCATTTTTGCCTAAAACAATCCTTGCAGCAGTTTCTTGCCTTCTTTTCTTAATTTTATTCACAATTATGTCTTGTCTAGGTCTCAGGAGATTAAAATAAATGCCACTTGGTTTGACTTTTGAAAGCACTAAGACTTGACAAAAAAAAAATTTTTTAAGTCTTATTTATTTGATTGTCTGGTTACCATCAAATGCAAACCATCAGCTGAATTCACCGATATTTATTTCATAACGTAAAATGTTAACTATTTCTAACATACAATCTGAAGTGTTTTTGATAGTTGTTATTTATTTATTTATTTATTTATTAATAATTAAATAAATGTTATTAATAGATAATACAACAAGAAACATTGCTAGACCTGTTTTTTGCCTGTAATATATACTGCATAGTGGATGCCAAAAGAAAGAATACAACACATGCCATATATCCATATATTATAGTTCTCCATGAGCACAAAACAGACGATTTTACTAATTAGGTCTATCCTATCTGGCTGAAGAGCTGTGCTAATTAACTGTAATGAACAATGTGACAACGTTAATCAGCTTCTGGAGCCATGGCCTGGGTCACCTCTAGACCTAAACCCAATAGAAACTGTTGGAAAGTGGTAAAGAAGGCAGTAGCAATCAACAGACCATCTTCTGTACATGAGCTTCAGGAAGCAATCAAGCAGGCAGATTGAGCAAATGACACCAGAGCACTGCGGACGTCTTTTTGACGTCTTTTTGACGTCTTTTTGACTCTAAGCCCAGCCAGATCCAGGAGGTTTTGAAGAATAAAGGTCTTTATACTTTTAATAAGATTGATTGAAGATAATAAAATTGATTGTTGTATATCAATTTTATTACATAAAATGACAAAAAAAAATTATTATCCTGATTGTCATTAATTAAAAAAAAAATTGAATGTTATTAATCTATTGAATTTTACTTTTGCCTCAGTAATGTTTGCCAGCAGTGCACAGACGAGAAAGCCATAGGGTTGCCCAGTTCATGAGCTTTTATTTTGCAGTATCAATTTTATATATTTTCACAAATGTCCAACATGTACTGTGAATTCATGAATTATAAATAATGGACATCAATAACTTCCAGGTTTATAGACCTTTGCTTTTTCCATAGCTCTGGTTTTTCAGCTTGTGACGTACTACTGCAAGTGTAGTGAAGAAGTTGCCTGTAAATAAAATCATGAAGCAAATCCCACACATAGAAACCTAGCAGAAAAGAAAAGGCAAATGTTTATGGAATATTAACAAAAACTGAATTATAACAACTGTACATTAATCATGGAAAAAATATTTGCTTTAATTCCTTTAAATAACTTTTTTGTACACTCACTTGCCAACAAAAGCTTACTAATTAACTCTAGAACAAAAAATCTGGCAACTCAGTGGATCTTAGTATAACCTTACAGTATGTCATATTGAAACACAATTTTTAGATTTATCTTTGTAAAGGTTAATGGAATAATGGAGAAATATAATTTGAAAAACGTTGAAAGTGGATTACTGATATTCTATACTTTGAGTAGAATATACTTGTATTTTTTATTGTATTATGGGGGGGGGGGCAGAATCAGCCTCGTGTTACAAGCTTTGTAGCTCATCCAACACATAAATAAAACAAGACAGAGGCAATTAAGATGACAAAGTGTAGTTTAAGATGACATTATGTTATCAGATGGATTTTCTTGCAGCAAGTGATTCTGTAACTGAATATGTTTTATAAATAAAAATGTTTTTAGTAAGTTATACTGGCAGCAAATTTTAACTAATAAAAAAGTTAAGGTTTCATGCTCACGATATGTTTTTAATTACAACGAAAAACATTATTTATAATGCTGGGAAAACTGCAGTTTTGGATTATCTCACCTGCCACTCCTTACACTCAGGAAGTCGAGCCATTCTGAACAGAGAGATGCTATTGAAAAGCTGCCAGAACTAAAAAGCAGACCAAAGTAAAGATATTCTACATTTATTACTCTCTTAATGTAGCAAATATCAATAAAATCTTAGGAGAATTAGATTTTTTTAAATTTCGATTTTATATTTTTCTTTCAATTACATGTACCTCAACACGTTTATTTTCCTTTTGGCATCAGGTACAGAGAAACACACTTACATGACCAAAGAATAGAAAGGGTAGCAGGAAGGTCAGTCCTCGCCACATCCATGACTGAAATCCTTCTATAAAGTAGAACAATTTTTCACTCAGAGTAGTCTCACTAAGCTAACAGTCATTTTCAAGAATATTTAATGATATCTATAAATTGAACAAAGAATTAAAAAGAGAATTTATACTGTACTGTACATTGCTGGCTTAAATATTACCAACATCTCTTCTCACCCACTGTCAAATCCATGTTGTGTCTTTCCCCTAAAGCCTTCAGTCTATAAAGGCATCCACTTTGATAGTAGTACTGAAGGAATTGCAGAAAGCCTACAAAGACAGCAATGTAAATAACACTAATCACAGTGAACAGTAATAAAACACAAGTTAGTGCAAATGTCATACTTTGATACATGCAGTAGGCGAGAAACTGGTTTCTGAACATCTGGTACAGCTCACCATCAGGCCTGAGAAAGAACACGACAGGATGATAAGCAGCATTACATTTCATTCGGCCTGTAATTCTTGATCTTAAAAAAAATTGTCATTAGTGTAGGAAATAAAAAAAGAAAAGTCTGATTATTCTGGGCTGTACTGAGGTCCCCAAGGATCTGAGATCTTAGTTCATTTAGTTCATGATCAGGTCTACCCTTACATCAATGAATAATCATAAATCAAATTAAACACTGCCCTGTGCTCGCCTTAGGACTTTGTACTATTTTAACTATAGCATAGAGTTATAGTTAGTGTAAGAATAATAATTCATAGTTCCCTATTGCATCTAGTTCCACTTCCTGTCAATAAACTGAATTTGGCAAAGCAACTCTGTCCACTCTTCCATGATAAATCTGTGCGAATTACTCACCAAGTCAGCATGACCCCAGAGAGAAAGGTTGAGATGTAGTGATGGAACACCCACCAGCCCTTAATCCTAATGTGGAAAGCATGATCATTAGACTGGTCCTTTTTTGCTCAAATATGGGACACATCACAGTTTATACAATTTAAATATATTATATATTGCTTCCTGCCCCTAGCTAATGCATTTTCAAAAGAGATTTAAAACCCCTCTGATCTGAGCCCCTTACTAACCTGGATCCATTGCTGATGAGGATGCTCTCACGAATAGTTAAAGTGCAGTAGTACCAGACCAAGACAAAGTTCACCAGTGCATCCACAAATCTACATAACACAAGTCAACAACACAGTGAAGCGAAAATTATTCCAAAATGATATATTAGTCTTATTAGAAATTTAGAAATGCATTCATCTCTGATCCATTGTACACACAGTACAACATATTATGATAAAGCATCATATTCCTTAGCATCAGAATCATTATTGCTGTCCTAAATCATTATGATGACAACAACAACAATAATAATAATAATAATAATAATAATAATAATAATAATAATATAGAACCCTATCACTATAATTATAAATATAACTGAGTGTAATACTGCTGAATAATCACTTTCATCAGTGTTTTAAAAACTGAGATTAGTTATAATGTAATTACAGATTGCAGTGTTATTAGAATAGTTTTTTTTAAGCAGCAGTCAGCCCAAATGTGACAATGTGACACCGGATTGTGAGGGGGTGTTTGGTTCCATGCCTTCTGGTTTCCCATCCAGTGTTTCCAGGGAACATTTGAAAAGATTTTTGTGTTTTCTCAGCTCGAGTTCGGGCAACTTGTATAGTTTTGTTTACATTACTTAATTTTTTATTGTTAGTCAAAAACTACGTATTTGGTCAAACAAAACAAAAATTTGTAATCATTGTTTTTCAACAGGATTATTCACCTACAGTACATACGGTTGCACCCACAATTGGCTAGTGTTGCTGTAATTAACATGAGAGTGCAACTTAGTTGTTGGTCTTTCAGCTGTTTACCTCTCACAGCCGGAGACACAGAGAGAGCTGATTGGCTGAGGGATGAGAGGTATTAGTGCACGGCTCTACGCCATTCCATTTTTATATTTATAGGGAGCGGATAGCGCTGGCCTCCGAGTGTGTGACGCCGCCCCCAACGGTGCGTGATCAAGCAGTTCGAAAAAAAGAGGTCAACTGGTGTCACGTGGCTCGGAGGAAACGCGT
>JAOVVB010000050.1:9325161-9336025 GCA_028570985.1 Heterobranchus longifilis
TTTACAATGAAGATCTGTAAAGTTATTTGGATTTTTACAACATTATTGTTGAAATACACAGTCCTGAAAAAGGGGCGGTTCTTTTTTTGCTGAGTATAGAATTGATTCATGAAGGATTTCAGTTTCAGTTACATGCAGAAAAAAATTAGATTTTCATACTTCTTTTGTACTTTCAGACTGATTTCCACATACATATATTGCTCAGTTTATCCATATCTTATTTCCAAACTTTGTCTAAAAAAATTACAATGCATTTATTATATTGTAAAAATAAAATTATAAAATAAAATTAAACAGCACATTATGTCCTCAGATTACCTTCTAACAAATAAAAACTCCAACATATTATTCAAACACATTTTCCCTTAAAATTACTGTTATTTATTTAGTACAGACAATGAAATGAATAGGTTTATTAATTTAAGTATTTAGTATTGAGTGTAAGAAAAGCACATTTGCATCCACTAGATGGGATGAAAAAGTTTACAGGGTTAGGTAAATTTAAGTCTTAACATTCTCATGCACTCCATGAATAAATTCTATAAAACCACAAATTAAACTGAATATTCTTGGTTCCTTTAACCTTTTACTTATCACTCAGGAGAGTGAAAAGAACTTAAATTAACCTTAAATCATTTTAAATACAGTAGAATTGAACCCTCGATGTTTTAGTATATTCAATTACTTTCTCTGATAACAAAAGAGCAAAACATGCAGCCCTCCTGATGGTTTATCATGGCCTTTACCCCTCTGGGTGGAGTTGTGTCAAAATCCAGGGCTGCCAGTCTGTGTAGATGTCACCATTAGATGTAAAGGGTGGTATCATGTTCATGGCTAATTTCTTGCTATAAGTAGTCTAAACACTCACGTAGGGCTCAGAGAGCACCTGGTCACCCCATGATTTTAAAAATAGATATGCAAAAAAAAAAACACACCCCACAAACTTATAATTTAGTGAAGATGTTTATGGGATTATGCAGTGGCAGGAGAGGTGTAAAAATAATAGGTAACTAAAAGTCAAAAGATGAGGAGGAATTGCAGTCATAAAATGTTCATATCTGTCTGTTCATATGGTTTCTACTGCAGCTGGCTTGACGTGAATGTCACCTGTGTGCTTCACATGTTGAAAGTCACACCCACATTTAAAAATAATCTCCCAAAAAAAAAATCTCCCCAAAAGCTACAATTTGTGCCAAAATCTCATCTTTGTTTCAATCTAAGCTGGATACAATTGACAAGTACAGTACAAACACTGGTTTTGTAGTACTACACCGTTTCCAGTGTTCATCCTATAGGGCTCTAATTCACCATAAGCTCCCAGGGAACATATTTTCAACACAAGTAGTAAGGTTTGCTTTTACTTTGCAAGACCTGTTGTAATAAGTTACACCAAGACGAAACTGGTTCTCATGAAGACCATCCTAGGAAAACAAGACTAAAACGTACCTCTGCTCCAGAGGAGAAGTATATTTAGGGGTGCCAGCCTCAGAAATCACCAATTAACAGCACCTCAGATTAGAGGCGTTATAAAGGCTTTACAGAGCATATGTAGCAGACGCATCTCATTATCAACTGTTATATTGACAAGTGAGATTATTGCATATTTTGGATACCTTTGGCATTGTTTTACAATGTAGAAATAAATATACAGTAAATGTGGTAAAATCATGTAATTGGAAGTTATGTTCAAACTTGATCAAAAGACCACTAAAGTTGGGCATATTTATAAAATCTTACCTGGAGTTGTTGGAAATCCGTTTCCAGACTATCCCATTCTTTAAGGGTTTCTTTTAATTTGGAAGACATCTGAGGCTTCTTTAAAATGACACAAAAATTAAGGAAAAGAACAACCAGGGTAATTTTTATGATTATTTTGGAAGAACTGTTAATTTAGAATCATTTCTAAAAACTAAATTTTCCCACAGTCATTCTGGATAAACCAGCTTTAGTAAATGAAACAGATGTGTGTCTGGACTTTGTTTATGACTGGAAATGAACTTTGACTGTGACAAATCTGCTGACCTTTGGGACACTAATGTCTGGAATACACTAGATGTAATAGGTTTATTATGTTTCTGCTTTTAATTTATCATCAAAAGAACAGGGTTTGCGCTTAATTACAATCTCTGTCACCATCAATTATTACATATGCTGTTTAGATAATAATTAATCATTCTCTCAGGTTCAACTCTCTGTGAACAGGCGAATAGTCTCAGTTGTACATTATGATCATCTACTATGCTGTAACTTGTGTAAACGAACGGCTATAAAATAAGTCACAAAGGTGAAGCCATCAGAACACCAGTTTCATAATGTCATGTAGCATACGCCAATTAGCCAGATCGTGTAGGTTTCCCTTGTGCCGTCTGGGCAGCTCCGACTCTACATAGGAAGATTGGAGGTAGCCTTGGGCTCTTTGCCTACTGTGCCCTGTGTGTGGTGGGCTGGAATGCATCGTGGCCAGCATTTACGTTTTTCGGCGAGTTGTGCTGCTTTGTTTTTTGTGAGAGACAGGACAAGCTAGCCTTTGCTCCCAAAAGGCATAAATGACCCTTGGGTGTCCTTGATCATGTCAGTTGTTTAATGGTACTGTATATAATTGACAATCAATGTTAATGTTCTGTGGTGTTAATTTTGTGGATGACATGATAAATTCATAATGGCAGGATATTTCAAAATGTTTTTGCTTTTTGTTCTTTCATAACATGAATTGTTGATAGAAATGGAGAATTCAAAAGGACTCCAAGCCCTGAACTGTTGAGAATTTTGAGTGTGGCTGTACATACAGCTACCTACAGCTTTCATGCTGGTAGTACATGTATTCCTGTCATAAAGAGCAAGAGATCCTATTGTAGTAACATCCTACATTAAAAGCATTGAATCTAATTATATTTAATATAAATCAGCTTAACAAACCTATTATCAGTCAAATTAGAGTATGACAGCAAGCCTCGTTGTCGCTCTTGATTCAACAGATTTTTACACATCCTTACATTAGGACTGAATAATTAATGATTATGGGTTTATTTCTGTTGGGGGGATTTCTTATGTTTTATTATAGCTTTTTTGGGGGTCAGAGCGTAGGGTCAGCCAGGATCGTGTAGCCATTATATGGCACCCCCTGGAGCATACAGGGTTAAGGGCCTTGCTCAAGTGCCCAACAGAGGCAAACTGATGATTGTTATTACAGGTAGAAATATGTTTGTATCCTGCTTTTTAATTTTTTGCTTGTTTGCCTGTATTTCAAAAGGCATTTCCCAGTGCATCATTCCTTTATTGCTTCACATGGGTTTTCTGAACACAGGCTTCGGAGCAATCAAAATTATTACAAGCTATGCTAAGTACACATTCTATATAAAAGCTTTGAGAGATTAATTTCTAGTACAAGTCAGAGAAGAAAATGTATGAACAGCTGGACACTGGGGTATGTACTATGAACATAATGCAGTCAGTAATCACTTGATCCTGGTCAGGGTCACCGTGGATTCAGAGCCTATGCCAGGAACATTAGGCGTGAGGCAATTGATCTTCATTACCAATTTTCATGAGGAATAAGCATAAGTGCTGAATAGTTTTTATAACCTTGTCTCATTTTAGATATTAAATAATATATTAAACCATTTTCTGTGTCCCATCCAGCATTATAAATCCCCACGGTAGCCATTATAAAATTCAACACTCGGATCATGTTGTAATGTAATTCTAAAAACTATTGCTTTGATGTATGTATAATAGCAGGTTTCCTCCCACAGTCCAAAGATATGCAGGTTAGGCCAATTGGTGTTCCCAAATTGCCTGTAGTGTGTGAATGAGTGGGTGAGTGTGTGTATGCGTGTGTGCCCTGCGATGGATTGGCACCCTGTCCAAGGTGTACCCTGCCTCATGCCCTAAGCCTCCTGGGATAGGCTCCACGTCCAGATGAGTGAACTAGAGTGTGATGAAATAATATGCATTCAATTGTCCATTTTCATAAAAACTAATTATCAAGGAAACTGTGTTCGATTCCTGCCCCGGGTCTGTGCGTGTGGAGTTTGCATGTTCTTTCCATCCTTATGGGTTTCCTCCATTTACTGTCCAGGGTGTATCATGCCTCGTGCCCTAAGTCTCCTGGGAAGGCTCCAGGCCCCTGTACAGACCCTCTATGGAATAAAGCGGTATACAGTAGAAGATGAATAAAATGAATGAATGTAGATTAGGTTAGAGGCAGTGGTGTTTTAATGGTTAAGGCTCCACTAGGTTTCAGGTCAGGGTTATAGGCCCCAGCCCTCTCTTGGGGTTCTGTATCTTGATGATGCTGGGATCTAATTTTGTACAAAAACACGCTGGGAATTACAAAAAGAAGAAGAAAAGATTTCATTGAATTTCACTGTATTTGTAAATACTGTATTTGTGACAAATAAAGGCTTCTTCCTCATAGCATGTCACTGCAATGCTAAATTACCAGCTAGTTCATTATGGACGGACCACAAAGTACCATTAAAATTCTTAGTTGGTACTGAGTTTACAAGTAGACAAGCTGTGTCAGAAATAGAGCAATTTGCTGTATAAACCCAAAATGGGCAGGTTCTGAAACAATATTTTAAACACAGTACCCTAGGAGGAGTTTGTTCATGTTCACACTTGAGCGCCATGAATGTATTATGTCTAACTAAAGGTTACCCGCGGCTCTCCTAGGATACAGATCCTGACGCCCGCTTGCTACCATTACGTTTCGGTAGATATATTATCACCTCAGAGTATGACATAGTAGGTGATGATGACACTGCCTTCTGTTACCCCAGTGTTCCACCAAGGTTTCAGGAGCTATGAGCTTGGCCTGACATACCCGTATTTTGTTGGGGGTTTTTTTTGCCATAGGTGATGCTCCCTACTATTACAGTCAGTAAGGGGCGCCTGTAAGACATAGAATTACAAACACCACACGTCCATACAAACAAAAAGAATTTCGGTTTTATCTATATAAATAAAAGAAAGGTTTTGTCTGTACATTGGTCAGAACATGCTCATTCAGTTATATCTTTAAATATTTCACACATTGGAGAACACAAACCCAGTCTCAGAAAATTCTCTGTATGTCTGTATGTCTGTCCAGCCAGAATTTGTCACAGCCTCACGCAAACATGCCTGGACAGCATTGAATTAAACTTTGCCAGTCCTCCGATATTTACCTGAGGTTAAATCTGCACCATAAATGAAATCACAATGTTGAGTAGAAGGGAAATTCTGAGCAGTTTTGTGCCAGATTATAACAGTGTACTGAGTATGCATTAAACTGTATGCGGGAGTTAAATTGACCTCTGGACAAAATTAAATGAATCCTTTGCAGTACTTAAATATCTGCCTGAAGTTTAACTTGCACTATAAGTGAAAGCGATGTTATGAACAGTTAGCTACTAATAAATTACTTTCTCAAAGTAAATAAACATCTGCACCAATAGATATTAATTGAAAAAGATAAACTGAATATTTTTACCTAGCTTAGTTAATATTTTCTCTCAATATTTTCTAAGACAAAACTTAATACTTATCTGATTTACTTTTTCGACTTCTTATCCGATAACTAAACAGGGAGTGCTTTGTTAGAAATTAAGCAGTAATAATTTAGTCAGGTAGACATGTACGTGGGCTTCAACCCTAAATAATATAACTGATTTCATTAAAGCTGATCAGCTCATTTTTAGTTTTAACCTTTTGACTATTTCTAAAAACACTTTTTACAGTTAACTACGGATACTTCAGCGAGTTAGTACAGTATAGAGATACTGTAGATAGAGAGAGAGAGAGAGAGAGAGAGAGAGAGAGAGAGAGAGAATAAGAGGCTTAAAATCTGCGCTGCTGATTGGTTGATGCGCCGTAAAACGTTTCGACCAATCAGTGACACCCGTTTCGGTTCACGCACAACCAATCCGAATGCGCGTAGAATAAAACAACAGCGAAAGAGTGGCGGACCTGCGGCACCCCTGGGATTTATCGTAACATGACAGGTTTCTGCTGCGTATAGATCGGGAAAGTGTGAATGAATTAATGACAGAATAAAGTTAAAACAAAATAAAGTGGGTTTTTTTTGTTTTTGTTGCTGAAAAATTAGGTGCTATTTATATCGGCTGTGTTGTGTTCGGTGACAGCTCGAAGTAAAGCAGGGTACCGGCCGGTGTGTAGCCGAGGAGCTAGCGAGAAACCTGGAAGAAGTTGTTAGCTAAGCTAAGCGAAGCCCTTGTTTCGCTTCTGTCTGTTATATTATTTTATTTCTGGTCATAGGTCATTGTAGGTATGAGTGCCGCGGTGTATGTTTTATCCACGGTCACGGGCTATGTGCTAACATCCGCCTTGCTGCTGAAATGTCCTTCACTGCTGCATCGCAGGAAGCGCGAGACATTCCGCAGCCGCCACATCTCACACCGCGGCGGTGAGTCTGTCATTATTATTATTATTATTATTATTATTATTATTATTCACTTCATTCGGCCTCTAATTTGGTTTGTATAAGACTATACAGTACACATACCCTGGTACTTTTAATCACGGCTAAAATGATCCATCATATCCGGATAAAAACGCCCTATTGTGTCGTCATACTATATGACAGTGCACTAGTGACCCAGGGACCTGTGGTTCATTTCTCTGTCAGTAGAAAATCCCTGGCACTTTAAAAACTAATGTGTTATCAGCTCGCAAGCTTCATAAGACCTTTAACCCGTTTGCATGCAGTTCCTATCTGATAACGTCTGCTCGCTTCACTTCTCCTGAGTAACGACTGTGTGTTGTTGTTTTTGTCCCCGCCCACAGGTGCAGGTGAGAACCTGGAGAACACCATGGCAGCCTTCAGACAGTGCGTTTCCTCGCCGGTCACAATTCCCTGCTTGCATGCATATTTAAGAACACTTTTTAGTGATCTTCAAATCTCCTGTCTTCTATCATAACTCCCTTTCCTGAGTAGCTGAGCCATGCATTCCCATTTTTCCATTCCTCATGTATCCCTCCTCTTCCTCCTCCACAGTGCTGTAGAGCTTGGCACTGACATGCTGGAGCTAGACTGTCATTTGACCAAGGACGAGCAGGTGGTGGTGTTGCATGACTCCAACCTAAAGAGGTTGACTGGAGTTAGCTGTGACATTTCGGATGTTGCGTATGCTGTGAGTGGAAGAGTTCAGTCTTGTATTTACACCTGGCTTAATGTCAATAGATTTCTGCACATGGTTAAGATTGCACTATGATGTATGTTTGTGTATGTGCTAATTTTTTCTTTAGGATCTTCCACCTTACTTGTGCAAGCTTGGTGTGACTTTCAAGCGAGGTGAGTGATTGCTCTGGTCATCAGCAGCTGTTTTAATCCTTCTGTGGTCTCAGCTGAATAAGATATGTAACAAGCCCACTTATTCTCTTAGACATGTGTGTTAGTGTAACCACTTTAGCGTGTGTTAGTGTAAACATGCCTTTGTATTGTTGGTAGCACTGAACCGTTGACCTCATAAGGATTTTTTTGGTTGTACAAAATAAGCTGTTGTACAGCAGCCGGGATGATTACCAATTTTCATAAATAAATAAATACTGCAAATTACTACTGCAAAGCACTGGTTTAAAATGCATTTCTACCCTTAGGATCAGTATTTTTTTGATCCCCTGATAATGTCTAAAGAGGTTAGAGAGATTTGTAGAATGCATAATATTTTAAGCTTCTTTGTGTTCTTAGCTTTCTGCATGTGGACTTCCTGCTTCAGTTCAGACCCAGAGATGCAGGAAGTAAATAGTCCCCATATAGTTATATGATAAAAATGTGTGCACCAAAATTTTTAAAAATTTTAAGCAAGCAAGATTTAGCTTTTAATATATTATTAATACTTTGTTAAGTCCTCTTTAGCAACTTTAAGAGACATGACTCTCCTGTGCATGGAATGAGAGGATTATTCTCATTGGCTCTAATGCATCTTTAAGTCATAACTATGTTGATGTTTTTTTACTTTTTTTTTTAAATTGAACTATAATTCTCTTAACTGTAGAAATGGGTATTTCATGATTCCTAGCTATTTCTCTCTGGGAAAATTCTCCCTCAGTTTGTTCAACAATCCAGCCTCTTTGGAAATCAGATTATTATTATTTTTTTTTTACTTCTACAGTAGACACAGCAACAAATTTGGGGCATACCCCGATCGGCCATAACACCACTGCCAGGTGACCTGAACATCTTTTATCACCAATTATATAACAGCAAACTGGCGACAGAATCATGAGCACCCAAAGCTCACCCATACCTGTGGAGACCAAATTCCAGCCCATTCCATCCGATCCCACAGAAAATGTGGCATGTGGCATGTCTTGCCCAAAAGAAGTCAATGGTTCCCATAGTCCACCACACATGGGCCATCAAGCAAAGGGCCCAAGGCTACCGACCTGACCTCCAAACTCCTCATACTCCAATACGATTGAGCACCCATAGAATGCACCAGACAAATTCAGATACATTGAGGCCCCACACCAAAACCCACAGAATCTGCTGCCAATATACTGGTGCCAGACACCACACCACACTCCCTGAGGTCCTGCAGAACCATGACCCAAGGGGCCAGAGCTCAAGGGAAACCCAAAACCTAGGTTTTAATGCTAATGGTTTTAATGTTATGGCTGATGTACGGTGTACATTTTGTCAGAAAACCTTGAGTGTCTATTTACAGGTTGTATGTTTTATGTATACTCAGTTAAGTAATTTTTTTGATATTTACAGATGTATTGTTTTTTTTTAGCTGTCGACCAAAGTAAATAGGAGTTTAAAAGAAATAATGAATCTGATGTGCTGCTATAATTTAAAGGGTATTTAGGAACAATTTTGTAGCCCCCTTTAAAGGACCAAATATAATTGAACACAACTGAAGAAACTAACATAATCACAAATATATTTATTTACATTTTGAATACTCAGTTTCAAATCCTTTTCAGTCAAAATAAAGGCTGCCTTTATTTGGTGATAAGTATGGCTACCTGTCTGAAATCTGGTAGCCATACTTATCACCAAAATAAAGAACTTGCAAATACTTTTGTCTAGAAATATCTGTGGACCTCACTGTGTTTTTGGCTTATCATATAGTCAAAAACTCTATCACCAACTCATGTTCTGGTGCTTTATAGAATATATGATACCATGATCTATACAAACCTGAACCACATTCTTAGAAACAACCCCAAAGCACCAGCGATCTACTTGGTAACCACAAGAATCAGCTAAACTGTGCAATCCTAAAACTGTGATCTTTGGTCTGTTTCTCTTCTTCATCCAGATGTGAGGTTTTGTTTTCTTTTTTAGCTGCAAATGTGATAAAAGGTCATTTTAACTCCTCATTTATTTTTTCCATTACCGGTTTGTGCAGGTCAACAATCATCTGTCTCTTTTCTGCTTTTTAAAAAATATAACACAGTTTGGGCAGCCCCTTATTGAAACAGCATTCATGGGCAAATGTTTATCGTTTCCAGTATGAGTGTTTGTTTGCATTTGATTTAAATATTAATCGGAGTTGTCAATATTTCTTAGACACATTTTTGATAAAAAGTACTATTTAAACAATAGAACTAATATATGGATTGTTTTCCCCCATGAGATAAATAGTTTACCATATTGTTTAACTTAAATTATTGTGTATGATCTGTCATCTCTCATTTTATGAAAAGGGCGGGCCCAAAAATAATATCTTGTTTGTCAAATTCTTGTGCCATGTGTCTGTACAGAGTGCTTTATCGAAGGAGGTGACGATAAAGACATCCCTCTGCTGAGAGATGTATTTGAGGCTTTCCCAAAGACCCCCATTAATATTGACATCAAAGCCAATAATGACACCCTCATTAGGAAGGTCTGTACTTCCACAACCCACTCATACACTGATGAAAAGCTATTTATAACAGGTACTGACTGGATGATTCTGTATTGTTCCTGAAGGTCTCTGAGCTGGTTGTTAAATATGATAGGAAGCAGCTGACTGTATGGGGTAACTCCAGTGACAAGATAGTTCAGAAATGCTACAAAGAGGTAAGAGCCATGACCAAAAGGGTGACGTTAATTTTAAGCAGTTATATAAATAGAAAGTACATCCTGTTTTGATTGTGGTTTTATTTATTTATTTTTATTTATTAACTTCTATAAAAAAATAAGCAAAAAAAAAGACCGTAAAGTGTAGTTTTTTTTTTAATCCTAAATGCAAACCTTTCAGTAATATATAAAACCACAGCTATTTTAAGGTCCCAATGAAGTTGAGGACTGGACTTTGACTTGGCCATTCCAGCATCTTGTTAGTTTGTTTGGGTGCTTGGGATCGTGGTCATGTTGCATGAGGGATGGCTTAAGTTGCTGGACATATTTGCCATTTGTCGCAAAAATATTTATAAAGCAGGGATCATCATTGCCTCAATGATAGCAAGCTTCCCTGGTCCTTTTGCAGGAAAACAAAAACGTTCACCCAAATCATCACCTTTCTACTATGGTGACCATGCTTAGCATGTAGAATGGGTTTTTGTCAAACAGAGCACTGCACATGATGTCAAACATCTTTTTTAGAGGTTACTCCTAAATCCGCCCACGTGCAGATCCTGATGCTTTCATGCTGCCATTACCTGCAAATAAGGAGTGTGCTGCTTCTCCTCACACTGCTCCAGTGTTTCGTCAGCCCTTAATTCTGCCTGTCACACGCACTGTATTAAATTATGTGAGGAATGTTTGTTTTTTGCTTTTTTAAGCTTTAACCAAAAAACAGTTTAAGTAACAATTTTAAAGGTCATATACTTCTATAAGCTTACCCTAATTTAAGTACAGTGAAACCTCGGATTACGAGTAACGCGGTTTGCGAGTGTTCCGCAAGACGAGCAAAGATTTGTAATAAATTTT
>JAOVVB010000050.1:9357735-9376258 GCA_028570985.1 Heterobranchus longifilis
TATAACACCTGGTTTTAAAGTTTGAGCCTTTCATCACACTATATTTCAGTGAGCACAAATTTTATCATTTAAATTCATGAACAGCCTGTATTCTAACCTTCTTTCACGAGACAGATTGTCCAAAATGACTGAAAGCCTCTTTATCCTCTTACCGACCTACTCAATGAGAAGAACGGTCAGTACTTCACAGAGGTGGGCAAAGTACACTAATCATGTACTTGAGTGAAAGTAGAGATACCCTATGAAAAATATTACTTAAGTAAAAGTTGAAGTCCTCCAATTATAATTATACTTGAGTAAAATTACAAAAGTATTTACTACCAAATTTACTTAAGTATTGAAAGTACTGAGCTTGTATTAGTGTATAATAGCCTTAAAGAAATGGTAAAAAGTCTCTCTCGCTCTGCTTTCTGAGTATGGATGTGCTGTTTTCATCGCTGTTTTCAATTGTCTCCACATCTGAATTCAAACACCTGCTACATGATTAGGCATTTCACAGAGGGAAGGCAAATCATGCAGTTTTGCATAATAACCAGCAGGTGGCGATATTACTACTTCAAGTACTACACACCACTGTGGTTGTTGAACACGATGCCATGCAGAAGTGTAGTGAAGTAGAAAGTTTGAATATTTGTTGTAGGAATTAGTGGAGTAAAAGTAAAAAGTATCCGCTGATAAAGATACGCAAGTAAAGCACAGTTACCATAAATATGTACTTAAGTACAGTAACGAAGTAAATGTACTTAGGTACCTTCCACCTCTGGTACTTACATAGCCAAACAAAAACTTTTTGTAAATCGTAAAATAAATGTAATTAAATGTGAATGTAAAAGCCATTAGACAAAAAATACAATTCTTGCCTGTAGAACCTTCTCTAGCTACGTCACAAGAGAATGTCTTACAAAAAGCATATCGCGCAGTCGTGCCCTCGCTGACACTGTTATGGGAGGTATTGTAGCTCCACCTGTGAGACCTTTCATGATGCCACAGTTGGTTTAACGTACTGTTGTTTGCGCCAGGCTGCAGGTAACCAACCCAACATTTAGCCAGCGCAAAACTGACGCGACAAAACAGATAACTATCCATCACTAGCATCAGGTTTTGTTGTCTTTAGGGCAATGCCAGGCGAATATCAGGCAGTACCAGTTTACAGCTGATAAATCGGTGCATCGCTAATTAAAATCTAAGGATGTGGAAATTAAATATTAATTATTCTAGGCAAATTATTTTATTCACTCTTCCAACAAAGGCACATCACAAAATGACATGAATCTGTATCCAAGTTATTTTATGCAGCTCTCGGGTGACAGCTTGAAGTATTTTGAGAAGTATCTAAGCACTCACTCACTCCTTATATACATTGGGTGAACATATGAGTGGAGCTGGCTAAGATGTAGCCACTAGTTAAATATGTTGTTGAACTATATTATAAAATTCCATACAGTATCACATATATTCCTGTCATTGTTGTGTATTTCCAGCATGCATTCTGTTCACCTCTATTAATCATGAACTCTCCAATGATTACCATAAAGCTCCAACATTTGCAGCTTTGTGTGACACCAGATGACCAAAATTTGTTGCTAGATCATGAAAGTCATGACCAATAATGCTGTAATGCTGCATGTGACAGTCTTTGTGTGCACAGATAAAGATCAGGGTTGAGGTTAAAAGTAGCTAAAGTGCCAGCTTTTGTCTCTGCATTATTTCTTTTTTGCAAATGACAGATATTAATATATTTAACATGTACATTGACATGTATGTTAATGGAAGGCACCACTATTTAGGTTGGTCAGCGTGTTTTCAGACTGTAAATAAACATGTACGGTTTGTTATTTATGACTTTGAATTTCATAGTGTGCTTTCTGTCTGGAGCCCTAATATGGGTGTGCAATATTTGGCACTTTTTTTTTTAACTCTTGAAAATGTTTCAAGCTTAGTTTCTTTTATAAAAATGGTTGAGACTGGACTAAATTAAAATAAAAGATATGGTCGATTGCCTTGTTCGTTGTGTTTGTGTGTTTTTATACTCCTTGTAACACACTGTGTTATATAAATCATATTTTCCATAAAGGTAACATTGAGTGTGATCTACTTCCATCAGTGTATGGCATTCAATAAGGAAATATTAACAAATTTGTAATTATAGACTTATTTCAGCTTTATTTTTGAATATAATAATGCGACTGTCTGTGCTCCACTCCAGCGTGCTCTACTTTTGCGAGGTTCCTCAGGCTCTGGACTGCGTTTTCCTGTTTACAGCTGCGCATGACTTGGGCTCTGAGCTGCACTGCAGATCCAGTCTCCTAGCAACTGGGTTTCTATCTTCTCAAGTTGCGGAGGTGGAGAGAGAGTGTGTGTGTGTGGAAAGAATTGGCGTTATTCATTGTCTGGGTTCAGTATTTATCAGGCACACACACACACACACACACACACACAGCTCAGGAAGTGAGTCTGTCTGACGTCTGTGGGAAGGTGCGTGGGTGATGTATTTGCTCTTCATTTCATCGTGCCATCTGTACAGGGTGAGAGATGAATGCAGAGGGCTCTCAGTGTTAGATGAGGAATGGGAAGGCTTTGGTTCAAATCCATCATCAGCCTTTATTTCTGCCCAGTCACCCACTGGGATGATTGTACCCGAATTTGTACTCTGTTATGAAAACAGTTTATCCTAGCAGTAATTACAGCTCTAAGTTTTCTAGCATCTGATGCTACAAGCTTGGAACAGCTGTATTTGGCGACCGGCGAAGAACTTTTTTCAAGGTTTGTCAGGGTATACCACTATAGTGTACGACTATTTTCAGCTCCCTCCAGAGGTTTTCAGTCAGACTGGGACACTCAAGGACAAGGACAGAAGCCAAGCCACAGTCCTGTCTGTGTGTCACAATTCACTGTCGTGTTAGAAGGTGAACTTTCAAACTACTGTAACCCTAGCTCTAGATCTTGATCCTGAATGAGCAAACCAGAGGTAACAGTTATAACTAACCACTTAATCTTGAGATGAACCTTTTAGATTTTGAAATGGATATAAATCATTACAATTCGAAAGAGTATAATAAAACAGTAGTAGTGTAAGTGTGTTCGAAGGATGTTCAGTATAAGCGTTATAGTGAATAGTAATCTTGGAATGAACATTAAAGGTTACAGTTTAAATCAGTTGGAGGGAGAGAGTTGAGCATAAAGTGTGTCCATGAAAATCCTCCCCACATCAGGACAGTGCCACCATTGTGTTTCAGGGTAGGGATGGAACTGGTCACATGATAAGCCTGGTTTCTTTCAGATGCGGTGCTTAGTTTACAGGCTGTAGTGTTCCTTCCTTCCTGGTTTTATCAGGTCATAGAATCTTGTTTTTCATGGCCTTTGAGAAGTGTTGTTCGGCAAGTGAGCCTTTGTGTTTCGTCCTTCTATTGAAGAGTCATATCTATCTTCCCATTCGACTATAAAGGAGTTTTTGGATCATGGACACCTCTCTGACTGAAATGCTTCTCCCTGTTGGCTCAGTTTGGCTGGCTCCGGCTCCAAGAAAGCATCTCGCCGGTTCTGAATTTCTTCTATTTAAAAATTATAAGAGTTGTCCAGGTTAATGTAATGGTTAGCAATGAGCACAATAATTATTCAGTTATAAAAGTTTTTCACTTTGTGTTGAGAACTGTTTTCAAATCTAGCTCTGTGCCATTTCGAAGCAACTATCAATCTCAAATGCATCACTCAACCCTGTTGCTTGTTCATAAAACCACTATTTGTACCTTTGGCATCAATATGAGTACATGACCCTGTGATTCAAACATAATATGTTTAAACATATTCGGGCGTTTATAAATCAGTTTAGGGTGACACAGTGGCTAAGTGGTTGGCGCTGTTGCCTTGCACCTGCAGGGTTGGGGTTCGATTCCTGCCTCTGGTCTGTGTACATGGGGATTGAATGTTCTCCCATGCTTGGTGGGTTTCCTCTAGGAACTCTGGTTTTATCCCATAGTCCGAGGACATGTGGATTAGGCTAATTGGCATTCCACACGTAGTGTGAGTACGCCCTGTGATGGATTGGTACCCCATCCAGGATGTTCCCTGCCTCGTGCCCTAAGGCTCCTGGGATCCTGTACACAGGATAAAGACAATTTATAGACAATAAATAAATAAATCAGTTTCCATTGTGCTCTGGCTTACAGAAAGAAAAAGCACTGTAGAATGGATAGTCATAGCGAGCTACCGGTGCATTGTTACACTGCAGGATAAATTAGCTGGAAAAGAGGCTAGTCTGCTGAAAAACAAAACCATTAGCACAATGAGTGTTTCACGAGACTGCAGTCGATGCATATTAGGTTTTATGATGGGTAACAGGATCATACAGCAAAACTTTAAAAATAAACTTGCTAAAGGTGGTAAAACATGGCAATAGGGATACAAGAAATATGAATAAGGGGCAGTGGAAGCTCAATGGTTTAAGCTCTGGGTTGCTTATCATAAGTGTGGACATTCAAGCCCCAGCACTAGCAAGCTGCCACCTTGACCAAGGCCCTTAACTGGTTTTGCTCCAGTAGTTGTATCATGATTGACTCTGTCCTGTGATCCCAACAAGCTGAAATATACAAAAAAATAAAAAATTCACTATGCTGTAATATACACTGATTCGCCATAACAATACACCAACAAACTGTGGACAGGAACATGGGTCCCCAAGGCTCACCCATGCCTGCGGGAATCCAGGGCCAGCCCGTCCAGTACAAATCTCACAGAATAGCCAATGCTGGCCACAATAGAAATATGTCAAAACACCCAGTACATCACAGCCTTTCGCATATGGGGTTTAGCAGGCAAAGAGAGCAAGGTTGTTGGTCCGACCTCCAGATTCTCAAAATCTGAGCATCCATGGGATTCACCAGACAAACAAGTCTGATCCATGGAGACCCAAATCAATTATAAGATTATTAAGCTTATTTCTAATCAAATCTTAAAATGTAAGTAAAAATTATTAGAAATAAGCATAACATTGATATTTGGTTTGTTGTAAACCTAAAGAAATTGTAGATAAATGTAACTATTTTCAAGATATTTCACTTGCTAAAATGCATTGCAAAACCTAGGTGGAAAGGAGAGGCTGCCTCTTGTAGTCACTTTTGTACTGTTCTACTGTAAGTCTAAGATCTTTTACCAAAAAAAACAAAAAAAAACAGCTATTTGTTCTTTTTTAACCATGTTTTTTATTCTTTTTATTCAAGTCACATTCACACTGTATTTCTAAATCCTTTCCTTGGATGTTACGTTCCTTTTCTTAGAGTCCTCATCTCTCAGAGTCAATATTCCTATCATCTTTTACAAAACAAAAATGCAAAAAGTAGGAAAAGCATGCATTGTTCTCTTATCTGCCCCTGTAAACAGTGCAACTGATACCCGTTCAGTGACATCAATTTGTTTTAACTCTAAATATCTTCTTTAAGAGGATAGAAATTAATTTATAGTGGCCCTTACACACCAAGTCTGTACCTTAAGACATTGCAAGTCCTAGTTTTCCTGTGGATGATTTTGTGTGATGCTTTAGAGAGGCAGCACAGCTTACACAGCCCTGCTTACATTTTCAAACCAGATGCTGAAAAGTAAAGAAGTGCAGCATAGTGAACAATACAGAGGTCTTTGAGTGACACAAAGATTTATATAAAGAAAAAGAGAAGAAAAGTCGGATGTGGGTGAAATATTAAACATCTTCTGTATCTGCTGAAAACTAAAGTACTCATGTTGTCTACTGAGGATTAAACTTATGGTGCAAAAAAGCAATGCGAGTCATATCTAAGTAGGACTTAAAACCTTTGTTATGCTGACTGTCAATACAGTGTGATGCAGAATTCTGGAAAGCTGCTTTGTGTCCATGTGCATTGTTAAAAAGAGCTATACAAATAAAAGTGCTCCACTCTGGACTGTTGGAGGAAACTGGAGCACCCAAGGGAACCCACCAAGCACAGGGAGAAGATGCAAACTCCACACACCTGAGACAGGAATCGAACCATCGACCCTGGAGGTGCAAGGTCACACTGCTAACCACTACGCCACAACAAGACTGCGGACATTTATTAAAGAAAAAAAAACATTACTTGCTAATCATACCAGGTACCCCACTTCCACATGTTGCACCAGCAGACATGTTTTTTTTTGTTACATTATTGTATATTTGTTATAAACTAGCAAATTGTATCGTAGTTACTATAGTATGGAATTGTGCCATTTTGTACACACTTATGAAATCCCACAATGCACTAGAGGAGGTTAAGTTGATGAAATACACTACAGGGAGCAGTATTTTGGGTAGAATTTTTTTTTTTATCCTGCGTGAAGTAGCTGTTGGTGCCCCCTGGTGGTGATTCAAAACACTTCAGAAGAAAAAAACAAAGAGAAAGCTGCAGTTTATGAACATTTTTTTATGAACAGAAACATATGCTTCCAGTATGTGTGGTTGAGTTGATATTGTCATTGCTTTCTAAGAGGAGTCTGTGTTTGAATCTTGATCACCGATCCAAACATCAGGACCAAGCTGCCACTGCAAGGCCCTTTTTACCCCTCTCTGCTTGACTGGCACTGCTAATCACAGCTAATACTGCACTCGGTCCACATCTACCTAACAAGCTGCGACTGTGCTGCAACACCTTCTTCAACACCACAAAGGATTGCCTAGTAATTATTTAATACCTGAACAATTCATTACATCATCTTCATCTCCAATATCTTCGAGGGTTGGAAGGGTTGTCCACATATAGGGATCCAGGGTCTATTCTGGGAATACTGGTGCATGGGCATAATCTCTGATTGTGATGAGTACCATCGTGGAACAACATTCACACACTCCTTCACACCTAGGAGCAATTTATATTAAAAATGTTTTTCTGGGAGACGTGAGGAAACGAGCATAAACATGCACAGAGACTGAACACGGACAGCAAAATGACAGTCACTCGGATATAATTAATTCACCGGAATACCAGACTTCAAAAATGCAAGGATAGATCAGGGGAATAAAACAAGAACTTAAAAAATAGGCAAAGAGGATGAAAGCCAAACGACTGATCACTTAAACACATTACTATATTTATTGAAAGGAAAAAAAAAAGAAATAAAAACACTCAAGTTTTAGTACATCATACAAAGATACTGTCCAAAAAATTGTTACTAAGGATTCATATACCGTCTGACTGGCTAAAGTGAGAGGCAGTTGGAAGGCTGGTAAGACTAAAGGGTGAGACGTGAAGACAAGAGCGGCGGTGACAATAAACTCGTTCAATTAAATAACCAGTGTTCCAACTTTCCAAAAACAGCAAAAGCAGTGCAACAAGACATGGTGAAGGTGTTAAAGACATACTATAGAAACACATTTTGGGGCTTTCTGAAACAAACACACACTCACACGCATATACACACAGTCAGTCAGTCAGACGATGGTGTATTAGCACAATAGCTTTCTGTTACATGCACACATCTCAGCACCTGCGTCACTCCATGAGGGAGATGAGGTAATTACAGACAAACACATGAAACTTAAATAATGAACCCAGGTTCGTTTTGGGCCTAATTGTAGGCTGTGCTCATAAAACAGTGGTGGTCTACAAGGCTATCTGGTCTAGATTGCTTTAGCGAGAGGGGGCTAGCACATCTTTATATTTTAACATTAGCCTCCTTTTTCAACGTTCACCGTGTCCTTTTTCTTTATGAGCGTCCTCCATGTGGAGGAAACTGTGCTGGAAGCTCCAACAAGAAGTTGTCCGACATCGTCACGCCGTAGAGTATTTCCGTAAGACATCACCAAAACCAGGCTACCGTTTGTCAAAGGCTACAGCCGTTAAAGGTTTATTGAGGGAATGTGAGCTTTGACCTTTTGGAAGGCACAGAGGTCTCTCCTCGCATGTGCTAATGCTCCTGTGTGTGGAGGCGGAAGTGGAAGTCAACATACGGTGGTATGTTGACACGCGAGTTAAAAAAAAAAAAAAAAAAAAAAGAGGCTACCAGTGGCGCTACTAATGTTGTCTAAGGGCACCCGAGGAAAACAGTCATTTGAGGAGACTCAAGTTATGGAGAAGAGTCCTAGGTAGTCCTGTCAAACAGGCTCGTTTTGCAACAGAACGTCATGAAAACAGTCAATTCGTTTGCAGCCATGGACATGAAATTTGTGTGGCTGATGTCACAGCTCTCAGATCACTTGCACTTGTACACAGTTGGACAAAGGAGTTCATCTCATCCCCCGTAAGCAAAATGTAATCTGTGGACTAAACATTTTAAAAGCCCAATCAGGCTACTTTTGAGAAAAAACTACTGCTCAGGAGGAATAAAAAAATAATAATAATAATTTAAAAAAATGTAAAACACATACATTTCGAGGAAGCAAGACAAGGAGAAGCTGAGTTTAGTTCGGTTTTCAGACAGTCGTTAGTGTTAATGCGGAGGGAAGCCTCACTTGTGGGCTGGAGACTCACTCTATCAGAGCTCAGAGCCCAGAGCAAGGCCACCGTAGGGAAGAGGGTTGGCAAGGGAAAATTCAGAGATGGCTCAGCAGCTTGTTGTGTGTGTGTATGTGTGTGTCCGTTCCCACAGCATGAGGAATGAGTTTCTGGAAGAGGTGGTGGAAGTCACACACTACTGCTGCTGCCTGGGAAGCGGGCGATCCGGAAGCTCGCGGCACAGTGTCAATAATTCCTGCTCGTCCTGTGTGACGCACGTCATCTTGGAATTGTGACTGAAAAAATTAAATTAAAAGGAGGTAGTGGACAGGGAAATAATCTTAAAAAAAAAAAAAAAAGGCTGACCAGCCAGTAATGGTGCAATTCTTCCCTCTGCCCACTGGGTGGTGCTCCAAATACATTCCTGCTGCTGCTGCTAAGGCTTCATCCTCCTCTTAAGGTGACATTGTTTCCTCGTTTGCACCTACTGTAAGTGTATTTACTCCATGGGGAGGAGGAGGAGACGGAGGAGCAGGAGGGGGGTAAAGTCAAAGCACCTTTTTTATTTGGCTTTTCATTCAGTATTAAAAGATAAAAGGTCTGAATAGAGTGAAGAAGAGCGAAGGGGGAGGGACGCTGAGGAACAAGCGAGTGCCAGAGAGCAGGCAAAAGCCCAGTCAGGGCTACTGCATTGGGGGCACGCCTCATCCTGTTCCTGTGAGGAAAAAGGAAAGAATATAGACATTAACATGCGCCTACATGCTCGGTTACACAAGCTATTAATTAGGCACGCTTCACTATTCGCTGGTTGTAGTCATAACATTCACATGAGCTCGATTATTTGAGCTGATCGCCATCAGTCCTCATTGTTTAACTGAGCAGTGGTTACCATAGCAACAAATAAGGAAGACATTTTCATTAACTGGGTTTAGGCAAATAAACCATCTGAGCAGTTCATCTGATATGCACACATTACATCAATATTTATTTGATGAACGTATTTAAATTACAAAAAAAAAATCCATGCACCAAACATGTGAAAACTTTTTTGCTATCAGAATAGTTATTTTAAGTAGTCTACATCAATTATTTTACAATTAGCAGATAAAAACATGATCTACTTGCTCATACTGATAAAAAAAAAAAAAGAGTTTCATCACTGCTCAATCCTACGACTTTTTTTCCTTTGTTACTCAAATGTTGATGTTGAGAATTTCTCGAGGCCTTACCCTCCTGTTCCTCGCCCCACCCTTCCGCCACACCAGCCAACTCATAGTGCTTCTTCCTCAGCTCACCGAGACGCTCACGCTCTTTCTGAAGCTGTGTCTCCAACTCCAACACACGCACCTGCAGGATAGCAAAGCTTAGACATAGTGTTCGCTCACGCACACAGAGGTTAATATATATATATATACCTGGGAGTCCATCTCTTTCCTCTTGATCTGTGTAAGTGTCATACTGCTGAAATCCATCGTGTCTGAAATGGCAGAGAGAAGTCACAGAAGTATCAGTACGCAGAAGTACAAGTCTCAGATTTCAAATTTGAACAATACAAATAAACATGTTACCAAAGACAACAGGGACAGATTCTGTGGTTAGATGCACAACCTGAAATGATGTTTTGTATACTAACTTGGATTTGGATCAGCAAGAATGCTGTAAATGTCCCACACTAATGACCGCTCTGTAAAGCTGAAGGAAAATTGGCAACTGCAGCAAGTCTTGAATAAATTCACTACTTGTTATTTTTAAAAGAAATGAGATTAATAGATCTAGATATGCTGCATTTCATGACCTCGGGTTTATTAAATAAAGCTGATTCATAGGTAGACGATTCAATGATTCGATTCAAGAGCACTAATGCTTATTCGCCTCAAGCTGCTATATTTCTTACAGTAAGAATGTAAGGTGAATTTTAAGAAGAACAAACTGAACTGAGCAGCACTCTACCACATTACAGGCAAAGTTTCTTGGATTCTCTGATCATTGGAGATGGCACTTTTGTACATCTTGAAATCTGTGTAAAATGTCATACCCTGTAAAAAGCGGTTATTTTTGCTCCACATTCCAGTCCAGCAAGTGGCAGTATTGTACCAACAGCCCATAAACTCAAAAAAAGAAGTATTACTTATTAAAATAGTTAAGTAATTCTTATACTAGTCATTTTATTAAATATTACATAACTACTTAATCTAATAAAAAAAATTAGTAAATAATCTTTTTTTTTCTCCATTTATTTACATTTAGGACAAAATTACTCCTGAATTAAATGCTTGTTTCTTTCATGGTTTGTATAATGAAGCTTTATACCTTTGCAGCCATGGGCCTGCATGAGGTCTATGCAGGAGGCAAGAATCCTACAGGAAGTCACCATACATGTTTCAGCCATTTTTTTTTTTTTTCATTTAAAATTTTTTCCTGATTTTCTCCCTAATTTAGTCATGTCCAATTCCTCCCCGTCACTAGGGTGCTCCCATATCAAGGCTACTACTACCATTCAGTCGGGAGGGCCGAAGACTATCACATGTTTCCTCCGAACCGCGTGATGCCAGCCAACCGCATCTTTTCGAACTGCTCGCTCACGCACCGTTGGGGGCGGCGTAACGCACTCGGAGGACAACGCTATCCGCTCCTTCCGTGTGCATGAGCTCACAGACACCCCTGACTGGCAACGCCGCGTGAGTATATGCACAAGATGCAGGGGGTTTATATTTTGTGCAAAAGCTGTGGTATGTTTTAAGTACATGGACAATTTTAGACCATTTCCATTTGTTAGTTTTGGCATTTTTAGATCGATCAACAAAAAATGTATTAAAGTACATAATTAAATTGCACAGCTCTATTATTAAATGTCTCGTTTGCTTTTGTGTCTCTGTATAATTAAATGTGGAAAGGAAGCAAAGGGATTTGTGGGACCAAAAACACCTTGCTCCACCTGTGTCAACAAGTGCCACACACTCACCAGTTTCCTCAATCTGGGATTTCCCAGACTTGGTTGAAGCCACTACGCGTGCAGTTGCCTGAGTGACTCCTTTAGATGCATGCTGCAGACGAGCGAGGTTGGGACTATCCTTGTCTGCCTTCACCTGTGAGAGTGGGTCAGTGATTGGGAAAGAGATCAGTACCCTTGCTTTAAATCTATATTTCAGTCATACAGAGTTAGGTTGTACCTTCGAAGCAGCTACAAGCTGAGCTGTACTAGCCGCTATCTCATGTGAGCACACCATCAGCTCTTCAAACTTCCCTTTGCCTTGCACCACCAGATCAGCTGCATCACTGCACGCACACACACACACCCACACACTTTTAGAAATCTGACAGTTATGAAATAAAATGCTTGTTGAGCGACCTTATACACACATCGCAGCAAACTTACACCATCACAGTGGCTCCCCAGCCCACAGCCTTGGACGCTGAGATCAGCCCTTCGGTCCAGCGCGAGTTCTTAGCATAGAACTCCTTTATAGTTGCTGCACCCTGAAGAGAAAAGTTAATTTAATTTAAAGTGTACAAAGACTCTAATATGCTGTAGTTATAGTATTACATCAATCAAAAAGCCACACTCACTCTGCCTCCTTCCACAATGTCGCGCTGCAGGTCTTTAGAGGCCAGCACCAGCACTTTAATAGCCTGCATGAGGTCTGTGCAGGAGGCCAGAATCCTACAGGAAGTCACCATACATGTTTCAGTTCTCTGCTAAAGTGATTCAGTTTGTGTCGACTGTTTTTCAAATCAACCAAGATTGGCAAGTAAAAGCAACTTTACAAAAAAAAAAAAAGGATTTTTCCCCAGAGGCGAAGACACAGGGATAAACACTAGAATATTAGCTAGATTATTGATTTATGTCGCCGGGTGGTGTGTTACCTTTCATTCACTTCCATTTTGACACCAGAGTCGACTGCTCGGGACTTGTTCAGCATTTCCTGTTGAAGTGTGAATTCAAAAAAAGGAAGTTTATTATTTTTTTATTTACTCTGCATTTCACTAAGCTGAAATATTTCAGTGATATAAAGCTCACCTCTATCCTGGAGACGGCTGACTCCACGGCTGCCGAGGTGGCCGCCATCTCCTGCTCCACCAGATCTCCCAGCTCTCCCTGCTGCAGTTCCAAACCCCGCGGCCGCAACTTCTACTCTCACACACGGGGAGAAATGAGATAATCAAGAGAAAGCAGGAGGAGAGAGACTATGACTAGCTTGGTCTCTGCATTGTTTTGTAGTTATTAAAGTTCCGACCTTGATAAAAAATAAATAAATGAAAATGCCTCTCAACTTGGAATTCCTACTCCATCTCAAATCCAAGCTTCTTTAAGTTAATCAAGTCGCCTTAAATCGACAAGCTATAATGGGATCAGTAGTACACCCAGTAACAAACTTCCTACCTTTAAATGAGTAGTGCTGTTTATACACATACTGTATAAGTATGTGCTTAATATATAGAATACTGACCATACATTTAGCTGTACTGAGAAAGAATGTGTACATAACTCATTAAGGTTAGCCGAATAGACTGTTGCTCATAAAATGTTTTTTTTTATTCTCACTTTGCAGCTAGAATGTGCAGAGGGCGAAAAAATAAATAAATAAATAAATCACACTTTTATAACCTGTGACGTTCCACTGTAAGAATGTAAGGTGAATTTTAAGAAGAACAAACTGAACTGAGCAGCACTCTACCACATTACAGGCAGAGTTTCCAGAATGGGAAAATATTAATAAACGATCCTGAAATGATCAACCACATGACACATCTTGGATTCTCTGATCATTGGAGATGGCACTTTTGTACATCTTGAAAACGTAGCGTGTCCTTTGGTTTGGCTCAGTTGGTAAGGGGAGGTTGGCAGGGAGATCGGGCATTTACCTGTGCCGTGTCCAGCACACTGCCCAGAGCTGCTCTGAGTCCACTGCTGCCTGCTGTAGCCAGCGTGTCCTGCTCCTTCAGCTCAGCGATCAGAGCCAGAGCCTCGGTTCCACATGTCTTCACGCAGGATGTTAAAGCTGCTCATACACATGCACAAATACATAGAGGAAAGATTAAAGAACAGAAAAAGATAGAGAAATCAGAGTGCAAACAGACAGCAGTACAGACATGTTTGTATTTAGTACACGCCCTATGCCCCAGATTACATCAGGGACGACTCATAATGGTGTTGGGGGAAGCTAGGTTTGGCACTGGACACCTCTAATTAATAACGATAAATCTTTCTAAAATGAATTACATTACAATACAGTGGGCAGGCTCCATTTGAAGTGTTTTAATGTTTACTGTGTAATACACATGCTGCACTGTCATGAGTGTAGGAAGCTTTTGTTTTTCTGCTAGTTTTTCCGTAACACATGTCATTACTTCAAGTAATTTAAGGGCATGCTGGTGCCCTGTGGCATCCACTCACCGTCTGCTTGTTCCACTGACACCATGTGGGCAGTGGCACTGCCTTGTGCAATGGTATCACCCACCAGGTGAGCCAGCTGAGCCACGGCCCGCACAAGCTCGGACACATCTATCACACAAGAAAAGAATATTATGATCAAATGATGTCACTGTCCAGAATTAGATGAGCAATTAATAAAAATAATACATTCATCAGTCATCTAGCTGTGTGTCAAAAACAGAAATGCATAATTTGTAGTCTTGAACCTTAATCATTATTTAATCCTAAATACTGTAAAAAAAAACTTAAAAAAAAAAAAACTTTTGTTCGGGCTTTAAAACTTGACCTTCCAACCACATGAAACAGCAGGTCAAACATTTTCCCTGGAGACTGTTTACAACCCACCTGTGCTGTCGGATGCAAAGCTGTCTTTGGCGGACTGTAGTCTGTCCACACACTCTAAGGCGGTCTGGCACCTCGACACAAGATAATCTACATACAGCAAGAAGGAGATGGATAAAAAAGAAAGTCAACCATTTGATTCAACTAAATGTGTTAACATTTTTCCTCTTCTCGATGATTCATTCCCAATATTGTAACTGCATACTGCCCTGCCAATAAACACAAGAGAGACAAAGTGCCCGTCTGTCAACTCTCAGTCACGCACACGCACACAATCACTCTCTCTGCTAGACAAGGGTTTTTTTTAGATTGTATATTTCTGAGTAAAAATGTAACCACTTGATGAAGTGCCAGCAGTAAGGACTACATGAATGTTAATGCAAGGTTCAAATATTTAGATTATGTGTAAAGGTCTGTGTGCTCACCAGCGGAGCTGCTGCAGCTCAAGTGTGCGGGGTCATCCAGCAGGGCCAGACTGTCCTGGACAACCCTCTCTGCCTCCTCCAGTGCTGCCCTCAGAGCCGTCCAACGTACAGAAACAATCTCACTCTCCAGTGCTTGTTCACGACTCTCCTACACAGACGGTCAGAAAAGGACAAACTCCAACATCTTGCCAATCTATGCTTCTTGTGAAACTAAAATGGTAAATGGACTTAATATAAACATAAAGCACTCTGTGCAAAAGACTTGAGCATTTCTTTATATTACATTAAATTAAATCATGATGTAGATTAAATTAATGGGAATAAATGTTTTACTGTGACAGGTTGCATTGTGCCTAAAGCACAAAAGTAAAAAAATTTGGTTTTTTAAATAACCTAAGCAGCAATCTCATTTCCCCTCTCGCCTGTTCCAAACACTCAGCATTCAGCATCACCAGTATACTAATGACCGGCCTGGTAATCTTTCATCATCTGCACCAGTTTTTCACTGCTTCATGTATTAGATTTTTTTTTAATGCTTTAATGATTCCACAGGTCACTGTGTGACTTAAACAAAGAACAGCTGAAACTTGCCAGGTACAGGGACTGGACTGAAAATGAGAGGTAAAAAAAATGTCTCAAAAACATTCCTCAGAAAGCCTGGAGAACTATTCCTCAAAACTACATTAAACATACAAAAAAGTCTGACTCTTAAAGCAAAAGATGAAGCAATGAGGGGTGAATCAAGACTTTTGCACAGGATTGTAAAGCTCAACACACAGCCAGTTTTTCACCTTCTCATTGAGCTGATTCTGTAGAGCTTCAGAAGCCTTCACGCCACTCTCCCTCTCGCTCGCTAGACTGCTCTGCACTCGCTCCAATTCTGCCCCCAGACCTGCCAACTCCGAGTCCTTCTGTGACACAGTCTCCACAAGCCCTGCCTTCTCAGTCTCCAGAGCAGCCAGCTGCAGCATGAGCTCCTCACTTGACTGAAGACGAGAGAAAAAAGAAAAAAAAGACATATATAACCTGTTTTACCTCAATGGATACTATTAATAGTAACGTATATCTTACTATTAAGTTAACTTAAAAGTTAAAGTCAAAGTTAGAGTTAAAACTTAAATTAAAGTCCAAAATGAAACATTACCTTCTGTATTTCCTAAACACTGGTAAAATCCTATAAAATAAATGTGGGAACACTTGATTCCCGACTTGTTTGTTATGATAAACACATACACCTGAGCTATAACTTGATCTGTGGGAATTTATTTGTCCCTTACAGACCAGACTACTGAAAAGCACTAAGGTAAGGAAAATCTTGTTCCACACACAATATCAAATTATCCAGAGGTTTGCTACAGGTTAGCTAAAAGTTGACAAAAAATGGCTTGGCGAGTGTTACATCTGAACCTGGAGCTCATTTTGAGGAGCATTCATCTGCCGTGCATTTCTCAGATTAGTCAGTGGCAGCTGTCTCACTTATCACTGCTTCACTCTTCTAGAGTGACAGCCACGACAAGGATGCTGTGATGACTAAGCTAAACTGCTCCCAAAAGCTTTCAGCAGAAATTTCAGCAGGCATAATGACATGTTTGAGAGAACGTAAATGAGTGATGGAGCGGATGTGAAAAGAGGAGCAGGATCCCACCTTCTGGGAGGAAGCCATGCTGGCTTTGAGGGTTTCTAGTTCTGTTCTGCTGGTAACTAGGTCAGCCTGGAGCACTTGGAGCTGCTCTGCTTGGATTTTCTCCTACACACAGACATACATACATGTACAAATGGAGGTATGAGACATGAATGCAAGGATACTAGCAGACATGCAGTGGGAACAAATTATGGCATCCACACAAGGATACAGGGATCCTGGGTTCCTGTGAGTGTATTCAGACATGCATCTATGCCCAACCTTTTGGCTGACTGCCTCCTGAGCTGCCTTCAGTCGCTCCTCCATTTCCCTCCTCACAGTCTCCACCTCATCCTGGGCTGCCCGAACGACCGTCATCTGCCGAGTCACTTCTGCATTCTAAAACACAAACACAACCAGCCAGTGTAACTAGAACATTAAAATACTGAATGTTCTGATTTGTGCAGTGTTCATATAAAACATGACTTCCTACCTTTCTCAGGAGGTCAGCATGGTTCTGAACCAGCTCAGTGTACTTCTCCTTTAACTTTGTGTAGCGCTGCTCATTCGCCTGGGCTTTTTCTGCAAGAATGCGCACACACACACACACACACACAAAAATGAGAAACAGAGAGAGACTAACACACACAGGTCCAGTTAGTCCAGTCTTTACTAAAAGTGAGTGTCTGATCAGATCGCTCCAATTTCACCGATACTACATTCCAGTTTTTTTTTTTTATCAATTAAAAATAATATGTTGGGTGTTCAAGTCAAACCAGGACTTTTAATAATGCAAAATACACAGTAGTTATAAGACTAAAAACTCCCTTTATTTCTCTATAGAATCCCCTGATGCACGAATGCATTTATCCCAGTGTGCTTGGATGTCATCAAAGCAGAAAGTTTTCTTGGACCCATGATCAGACTGCCTGCTTCCCATATGAAACACTTCACAGAAACTCCTTTAATGGCCCAAATATGTGGAAATGGCTTGGAGCGAGCTCAGGACTGTTTGGGGGATGTGGCAATAACTCCCAGTCAAGTGACTTCCATGTGCAAGTGGCGTTTGCAAATGATTGTGTAAACAGACGGTGCCCACAGACAGACGCGTCTATTCCACAAGTTGGTGACAAGTTATCAGTCAATTTTCATGGATCAGGCGATCCACTCACTGAATGTTGTAACTGCAGTGGAATATGACCATCTTTGAAACATTTGCACCATTTAGATGGTTTACTGCGACTAAGAGTCTCATCACCATACTTGAAGTCTTCTGTAAATGTCAATCACTTTTAAGGCCTCGTTGATAAGAAATTTCATTACAAGGGCAGGTCTGAATTAAACGCCTCTTGTATTAATAAAATTAAAGTACCGAATGGTCTCACCTCCAAGATAAATTTTGTATTATTACTGTCTGCTTCAATCCAAAGTTCAATTAGGTTATTAAAGGTTACAGCGCAACAGTAAAGCCCCCCCAGCTGTAAAATGGATCTTCTTTCAGGTAAAAGTGCAGATTTGGGCGTTCATGGCCATGAAGAGTTTTGGGAAACTGTCGGTGGCGTAAAAGTGGTTGCTCTTCCCTCTGTCATGTGATCTCCCAGGTTTTCTGTTGGTGGCATGGCAGGATGGTTTGTCTGCCTGTCCTTTTTAGTAAAGCTTTAATTGCTAGACATGCTGGAGTCCCCGCTTGCACTCTGACCACAATGTACACTAGGCCTGGGCCGATAAACGATATCATATCGAATCGTGATTTATTTTATATATATATATAAATTTAATAACGATGATAAGCTCAAGACATTTTTTGCTCGATATGGATTAATCTAAGAGCCAATCACACAGCAGAACAATACGACAACAGTCAATCAGCGTGCAGCTTGCACGTGCCGTGCACGTCAAAGTTAAATTCCTACCGCACTTTGCGAAGCAAACTTGACACCAGGACGACAAAAAAAATGAGTGGAAGCAGCGACAAAAGTGAATCTAACCTCAAATTATTATCCAAAGATGTTGAAATTGTCAACCAAAAAGGTAGCACGAATTCCGTTATATGGAAGTGGTTTGACTATCTGAACAATGACGAAGCACAGATTAAAACATAAAATATGTCGTCGGTTTGCGAAAACCAAGACTGGCAACACAAACAACCTATTATATCACCTAAAAAAGCATCACCCAAACGACCACACTGAAAGCATGAAAATGCGTGACGATGCTACTCCGTCAACTAGCAGGGCTAGCAGTGGGGCTGTACCAAAGCAGAAATCGATCGTGTCGTCTTTCGTGG